>JABUQX010092733.1:0-21424 GCA_015478945.1 Trachelipus rathkii
TTGTTTCCACCGGACCATCCCATAGGGGTATTCACTTGCTGTGGTGGAACCATACCATGTCCAAGGGGGGGTGGCTTCTCGTCCCCATTTCTGATTGGAATTCACTGGGTTCACTGATGGGTTCTCTAACCCTGACTGGGTAATGGGGGCATTTACTGTGCTTTCCCATTTACCCCTATTCGGCTTTGGAGTGTAATAATTTTCACTACTGCCCCAGTTTGCATAAGTTTTCCGGTGAGCATTGGTAGGTTCTGTCGTTTGCCTTAATTGATGATTCAAAGTATTATCTAAAAGAGCTGTTTTTTGGAAAAACCTTGAGACACTGTCCCTCCCGGAAGTCTCTCTTTCTTTGGCTTCTTGGAGATTAGGTTTCAAGGAAAAAGTGTGTAAAGGATTGCGACTGACTTTATCTAAATCAAAAGGGCTTAGTGCTGGAGGACCCTCTGGGGGGGGGGGGTAGCTGCCCCCCTTGGGTACAGGGCTTCAAATTTTTGCCCCTCACGGACTCTTCTTGCCTTTTTCTAGCCATCTCGTCATCGTCTCCTTCATTATTCACATTTAAACCTAACTCATTCTCTTTTACATTATCTAAATCTTTGGGAAGAAGTTCCTCGTCTTTAGAATTGTCTTTATTCTCAGTTCCTCCTATGTCTCCTGGGACCTCATTCGTGGCCCAGGCCCATCGAACCAAGTAAGAGAGGATGAGAAATATCAAACTCAAAATGAACCCAATTAAAATAGTGATGTCCACCATCTTCTCTTAGAAGAAATAAAATAAAAAAACACAATCTCTAACCCATACTCGAAACTTATTAACTCTTATTTCACTTGGACTTAAAATTAAGCACTGAAAAAAAAACGCTAGCCGGTGGTCTAAACTCGTCACCGTCGGCTTAAACACAAGTCTTAAATAGACGCAAAAAAAACGCTGGCCGAACGTTCAGCTCCTTTTATCACTGCTTAAAAATAAACGAGAAAAAAAACACTGCTTTATATAAACGAGAAAAAAAACACTGCTTTAAAGAAACGAGAAAAAAAACACTGCTTTAAAAAAACGATAAAAAAAACACTGCACTATTAGTAATAACGCAAACGATTGGGGTAAGGAGCACTTCAATACTGCATTTCCATTACTCCCAAAAATGGTTATTAAAATGCTTATTTTTATCTTTTTTCCCAAAAATGATTTTATCAGCCTAAAACTCTAATGTGCTTTCTCGCTATACGCAGCTGATTCCAAATATATATGCATGTGATCGGGTCACCGTGCCCCCTCTTCACTCATGCATATTATAATATATTATATATATATACTATCATATATATATATATATATATATATATATATATATATATATACTATATATATAATATATTATATATATATATATATATAATATATATATATATACTATATTATATTTATTATATATAATATATATATTATATAATATTTATATAATATATATAATATATATATATATATATATATATATAATATATTATATATATTATAATATATAATATATATTATAATATATATAGAAATTTTTGTAAATAAATATGATCTCTTAATTCCTTACGTAGGAATCAGGACCTTTTAACTTGTAAAGTTGAAAATAACATTTATTAACGAGAAAAATAATATAATAATAAAAACGAGAGAGAGCAAATTTTTACTTCGGAACCGCTTTAAAATTCTCCTTTCTATTCGCTCTTCCGTTCGTTCTCAACTCGTCTGCGTGTGTAGTGTGAGCGCGCTGTGCTGTTGGTGCGAGTACTGAACAATGCCAACGGTGCAATGTTATGCGCGTATGTTTTTTTGTGCGGGTTTGATTCATCTCAGATTGGGGGGGTTATGGCGAGAAATTGGGAACATCATTACTCTTATTTTACAATTCTTCTTATCCTTCTATTTCCTTTCTTGGCATTATGCCTTTAACGTAAAAACTAGTTTGCACATATATAATATATAATATATATATATAGTAATATATTATATATATATATATAATATTTATATATATAATATATATACTATATATATATCATAAAATATATATATATATATATATTATATATACCATATAATAATTTTTTAATATACTAATATATATATATATTATATATTGTATAGTATATACAATATATATATATATATATATATATATCTATATATATATATATATATATATTAATATAATATATAATATATTATATATATATATATATTATATCAATATATATTATATATAATATATATATATATTATATATATATTATACTATATAAATATAATATATATATATATGGTATATTATATATATATTATATATATATATATATAATATATATATATATATATTATATATATATATATATTATAATATATTATATTTATATATATAATTATATATATATATATATATATATTGGTAAATTTTAATTAGTACTTTAATCAAACCTTTATGGAAATGTTAACAGGGGAAGAATAATTGTTGAAAAAGGGTAAGAAAGACAGATGAGGAAAGTTTTCTTCTTCTTTGTTTCAATCTGTAATATTATTTCCCACAAAAAACCGTTTTTATCAAATAGATACGAATTATTTTGTCATTTTATAAACACCTCTGCAGACTGCAAGTTTATCCAACACTATTAAATATAATAAAAATATAAGATGGCCATCGTTACTCAACAAAAAATATTCCTTAAAATTAAAAATTGAAATATTTACGACGAATAAATACAAAAAAAAAATATAATAACAATAAAAATAATAATAATAATAATAATAATATAATAATAATAATAATAATAATAATAATAATAATATAATAATAATAATAATAATAATAATAATATAAATAATAATAAAATAATAATAATAAATATAATAATATAATAAAATAAATAATAATATAAAAATTTTATTTAGAGTAAAAGAGAGGCTTTGGGTGCCTCTATTTATTTTCTAATATTTTTAATATTCCATTAAAATTTATTTTTCTTTATTTTTTAAATTTGTGTAGGAATGTTTTCCATCCTAATTAGAATTTGTAGAAAACATTTGTTTTAAACAAATTCCTTCTTACTTTGTTTCCTTTAAGGAATAGCGGGGAGTGAAGGTTGTAGTGCTTGCAATGGCTGCTTGTGGCTCTTGTGGCTGCGCTCCTGGCTGCTATTTTGAAGATTCTTCCGTCGTAATCCTGCCAAGCGTCGACGAGTTGACGTAACTTTATAGCCAGTTACGAATTGGAAGGTTTGAGAATAAAATTCTGGAAACTTCTTATTCTTTATTCAATGGAACCTTGTTTCAGTTCCCGTCGTCAATAAATGCATTTGCAAAATTTAGCCATATACTATCAACCTAAAAAGTAAAATCAGGTTTCGTTCATAAGCGGGAATATCCCAATAGTTCTTATACATAAAAAATAATATATAGTTACTTAAAACAATATGTTTAATAAACTAACGTTAATAAACTTCAGTTCCATTATTCTTTACCTTGAAATATAATACAATATAATAATTGGAAATAATTAATATTAAATTTTAATATATAATATAGCATGCATTACACAATAATTAATAATGAACATATTAATTACACATTTAGATTTTAGGCAAACACTGTAAGATTATTAAAGATTACATAAATAGTTGGATATAAATTAAAGTAGGTTTACCTTCACTCGTATAGATTAAAGCTCGCTACAATAATGGAGCTATCTGGGTACATCGAAACGTAAATTATGTCCTGTGAATTAATGCAAGAACAATGTATTTTATGCAACATAATTATGTGCATAAAATAGTTTAAGAATATATTATATATATTATACTATATATATATAGTATATATATATTATATTATATATATATATATATATATATATATATATATATATATATATATATATATTATTATATAGACTCACTATATATATATATATATTATACTAATATATATATATTATATATATATATAGGAACTTGTAATTTAAATTGATTTCCTGCTGACAAAAACAAACATACATTCTTTCTCATCGACTCAACTTTCCGTATTCACTGGTAAAATCGACGACCCGTTCGCTCTATATGTTGCAGGAATATGAAGTAGCTCTTTCACAGAAAATTTATGAAGCCTAATTAATGAAGGAATAAAGAGGGAATTTTCAAAATAGTCGTTTTAAATTTTTTACTTTATAAAAAAAACTTTACAACTATTTATAGAAGGTATTTATTAATCATTAAAATCTATTATAAAAAAAAAATTCATCTTTATTTATTGACAGCAAAATGATTGCTGTGATACAACCATTACCAGTTGATGTATTAGTGGAAGTTGAGCTAGCAAGACACCCAATCTGTAAGGATGGGATCTTATAAGCTAATATTTTTTATTATTATTATTATTATTATTATTATTTTATTATTATTATTATTATTATTATTATATTATTATTATTATTATTATTATTATTATTATTATTATATTATTATTATTATTATTATTATTGATTATTGTATTATTATGTGATTATTATTATTATGTATTATATGATTATTATTATTATTATTAGTTATTATTATTTATCATTATTATTATTTATTATAAATTTTCTTCATTCAGTACCTAGGGTTATCAAATGACTTTTTACTAAACTGAATTTATTTTTAATTTAATTTTGGAAACAATGAAAAGTAATGGAATTCACTTTAATTAAAAATTTAGGTTAGCTTTCTCTATTGAACTCTAACCCATGATAAAAGTATGCTGGGGCAAGAATAATAAACTATCAGCCTATCGTAATGATGCTTAGTTGTTTGATGCTTACGCCTATTAGGAAAAGATCCTCCAATTAATAATATTCTCTCCTCATCTGGGGTGAAAGGCCTCTTCTAATTTTTAGCTTATGCCTGCTGACCTTCTTCAGGTCTAGGTATGGTAGCCTAGGCCACTTATTGAAATATCAAATATATGAAAAAAAAATAAATATAACTTTTTTAGTTTGTCTATTATATATTTCTTTTTATTTATTCCTTTTATAATATGTATTGTACTTGATTATTTAATCCCTTTTTATATTAATTATTTTTAATTATGCCCATTTGTGGCACACACACACACATAGTATCTCCAGAGAAATGTATTTTTAGGTCTGCACCTTTTTCCCATTGCTCAATGTTGCAAGAGATTAGGGCTGGCTTTTGGGGCTTTTGCTATTCGTCAAAAATCAAAAGTCATAACAATAATGAATCTTTGAACGTCATCGCAAATTCCAATATATAGTGGCATTCAAAACCTATCTCAGCTGTTTTTGTCTCGATCTTTGTTTTTCTTCAGAAATTTATTTCTATTTTCAAATAAAGATTCAAAAAATCAAACTTTACTTTCAATATGGCCACTTGAATAAAAAAAGAAAAAAATAATATATATTATATATAAATAATAATATATATTACACACATCAATATAAACATATTATATATAAAAAATATTATTATAATACTATAATTATATATACTATATAATATAATATATATATATATAATATATACCTATACCCTAGATCACCAATATGCTCATGGCCATAAAGTATTAAAAAATATACATATGTATATAAAAATAAAAATTAATATACATGTATATACTTATATATATTTATAAATGTATATTTTTTTAATATATAGGCCAAATTAAATTCTATTAAGAATTTAATTTTGATGAATTATGTAAACTAAATTTGGAAACCAAATTTATTTTACATTTGTTTTTATTTCAAATAAATATCAATGTCTCTGTTTAACAAGGACACAGATATTTATTGATCTATTATAGTAGTTTGGAGATATTAAAAGTGCCCTTGATTTATGACTTTTCCTCACTAGTGTCTCTACATTGAACCTGCAGCTTTCCTTTTTACTCCTACAGAAGCATCATTGTTCTGAAGGATACAGTTTCTTTAAGATTTGGTTGAAATTTGATGTTTTTTTAGTATAGAATATGTAAATCTGGATATGAAAAAGTTATAATTTCTTGGTTAGGTTTTTTAAAGAATTCAGAACATTTCCTTCTAAACTATGTTGCAATATCTTGTACTGTCTATTACACTGTTTTTAAAAAAAAGTATGGTGCTCATATTGTAAGTTTAATTTTTCTTTTAATGCTACATTAATTCCAACTCCCAGTGAAGCGTGTGGTTTTTTTTTATATCTCACTCTTGCTGATTAGTGCAAGATAATGTAAGATGCTAAGCTTCCCATAGTGACAAATATTCATAATTGAGATTTAACTTTTCTGTATTTTTCAAGAGTTAAATATAAAAGGTTCACAAGTAGGCCAATCAGGATCATCTGAATGATCTACACATCATGAAATAAATGAGAAAGAAACAACCAGAGCTGGAACCTCATATCCTTTCAGCAATATCTCCGTGATTTATTGAGGCAGAATGGATAATTTAAGCAATCACCTCAGGGTTCTCAATATTTGACTTAAATGCTACTTGGCCTTTTATTATAAGCATGTTTGCTTTCCTAACTAATAAAGAAAACTCATCCCCTGCTCAAAATACAATTACTAATAGCATATAGATAATTTTTTTTAATCTTGTTGACTAAAGAATTCAACTAAACCTCCTAAAAAACTAGCTTTACCAGGGTATGGTGAAAATTCCAGAATTTTTATGTTATGGAGTGTAAATATTTTTTTACCTCTATGTCCTATATAAAAATTTTTAATAAATCTTGCACTTGAGGCCTACTATCTCTTCCCCTGGTCATCTAACACTAATAGTTTGTGGGAATCCAAAGTCATAACACAGAGGATGAAATTGAAAAGCAGAGATAAAGCATTTATTATCTACATTTTTACATAGAACAAGGTTTAAAGCTCTAGTGCATGTGCAAGTTATAATTAATATGTAAATATTCTCCACTACATTATTTATTTTTATATTAAAAGGTCCAATATGGTCAAGAAATATTTCTCTAAATGGAATTTGAGATGGATTTATTCTATAATCTTTGTAATGGTTCTGATTAATTTTTTGGTTCTGCCATACATTAATTTACATTTGATACAGTCTTTAATGTTTTTCTTAAATCTGAATAGCTGTTTGAAATATTAAAACCTTCTTATTATCGCTAGAAGTTTATATACACTGATGTTTCATCTTTACATGTAATTCTTTAATATTGTGTCTGATAAAGAGTGATTTTTATGCAGCAAAATTGGATTTTTTTGATTAAAATCAGCATCTAAGTTTGCAAATTTACTCTTACTCTAAATTATTGTTTTATCAAGAAAAAGAATTGAGTTGTGTGAAGCAAATTTGTTTCTTTATATGGGTATTAAATACCTGGTATGTTTCTGGCAGCGTCCGTCGTTGTTGATATTGCTTATGAAGGATGACATTGACACTTTCTTCATATAAGCATATTGCATTAGGGTCACAATTGGAAAATAGAGGGGGTTTCTAAACATGTACTTTAGTTTTTGCGAAGTATTCTTTAAAATTTATTTATATTGTTCAGTTTTATTCAGAAGAACAACTAATTGCATACTGTTTGCTGGTAAATGTGTTATATTAAATTTGTGCCCTTGTTCCAGTGGGGAATTATTATTATAATACAGGGGATTTGGAACAGAGACTTTTAACCTTTCATTATTGTTATGTCCATTTAAATAAAGTGAATTTTTTTTCACACACTTATATGGAAAACACATCGAGTAACATATCACTGAGGTTCCTGCCGATCCTTCAACAAATGATCGAAAAGTTATCCGGGGTGTTTTCACATGCAGTTCAATTTAAAATTCAGCTGATTATTTATATTTGGTCCCTTTTCTTCTATTTTGTTTAATATATTTATAATTCCTATATATCTAAATAGATTGACGTGAACCAGTAGATAAATGGTAAGTTCAATATTATTTTAAGGTTGTGAAAGTTATTAGTTATATATCTATATACTCATATCTTATTAGATCATTGTACTCCAAATTTTTAAACCGCAAATAGCTCTAGAACTGGAATAGGTCTGTTATATTTTGTTTGAATTTATTTATTTTTTGCACATATAAAAATGCAACTCACTATCTTCTTATTTGGAAATATAAGAACACTAACCTAATGTGACATAAACGTCTTTATAGCAATGAGTCAATGTATATATGTATTGTATGAAGAGCAGGTCTTCAGTAATGATTTTAATTCAGTTTTTTTGCTTTTTATATATGTGAAAAAATTTTTTTATATTCTTTAGTAAATTATTTTTTAGTTTTGTGTCCCATGTTATATCTTTGTTTTTTGCAGTTTATGTAAAAATAATTTACTTTAATCATCCCAGGAAGCCCAATATTTAGTGGGTCAAATAGACCATATATAGTAGATAAAATAGATCTCAAAGTGTTTGCTTTGGGGTCCATTTCATTATTTTTATTATATAAGGTATCATTATGAGTATTCCACATCATTCCCAATAGTTTTACGTGATTATTTATAGGCTCATCTACATTAGTGTTATTGTCTTAATTCACTATTAATTAATTTTTTAAAACTCTAAATATTTTGAAATTGTGGCAATTGAACCCATATTGTTAAATATTAAGATGAGACCTATGATAAGCAAGAATAATTTCACTTTCCAGAAAGATGAGATAACCTAAGTTATCCCATATCAACACTCATACGATCTCCGCACAGATATTCAAAACTCATCACAAAGTATGAACATGCAATATTAATATTATGTAAAGTGCTATCATGAGAATGGAAGGGCTACAAACTAAATTCTAAAATTGAAGTCTCTTTAATCATAAGAAATGACACTAAATCATATTTCTTTTATATTTGAACCACAAAAAATGGAATTTTTCCTGTATCCTCCCAAGGCAATTTAATATCTGGTGATAGGCATATTATTCTAACAAGTCACTTACGAGATCATAATATTATTTAGCTGTTTCAGACATTCAAGTGTTAGGACAAATAAGTTTAAGATAATAACAAGTTGCAAATGGACTTTAGGAGAGTTAGAAATTGAGAGACATGGAATGCCGTCGTCGTCGATGCAAGAGATAAGAGAAGAATGTACGCTTGTAGATTTATGCAATGAAGTTATATAGAATAGAAGAATGTATGAGTGTAAGGAATGTAAATAGATATAGCATAAGCAGAGAATTGGATGTGGGGCAGAGTATATGTCGCATGATATGGTGAGGTATAGTACATCTGGAGATGGAATGGAGCACATGGATAAGAGACAATGCCTGAATAATAAAGAAGATAGGGAATGGACACCAGATGGCAGAAGACCAAGGGGAAGACCGAGAAGAGATGGGTACGGAAATCGGTTGGAGGAACTTACTCTGGATAAGTATGTCATGCTAACCTCATATATATGAGAAGTCAGCTGAAAGAGATTAGGAATAGATGCATTGAGTAGGGATACTGTCATAGAGAAAAAGAATATGTCTAGCGCGTGTCTAGTACAATGAAATGTAAGATATCACTTACTGGGTAGTAGAAAATAGAATATAGAATAGAATTAATTATATAATATATTTATATTTTGAATCAAATTTTCTAAAACGAAGTTTTTGTCAAAGTTACTTACATAATATAAAATTTATCGATTAACAAATTGTTGTAAAATGCTTATTTTCGGCTTCGGTTAACCTTAAATTCCTTTATCTAGTTATTTCTATATATATATATATACTATATATATATATTACATATACCTAATATAGTATATTTCCTTGACATGGATGAAGTAACGAATGATGACCGTTTGCATTATATGGATGAAAAGAATTCAAACAAGAACTTCTCGAACGAGGAAATCTGTGGATCATTTCCAGATATATATTATTAACATAGACTACTTTGACAATGACACATTTTAATAATTTGGCTTTGTGTTGCATTAACTATTATTTTTCTAAATCTGTAAAGATTAGAATCTTCTAAAAGACAATGAAAAATATTGTGCAATACACTATAAAAAATATTTTGATAACATATAATTTGGAAAATCTTTTAATAGGGAAAGGGTCTCAGTGATTTAAATATAAATATATACTATCATGTATAAGATAACCCTTTATGCTGACTACTCAATATATCATTAGTTCCTTTACATCCACCAACTCAGATTTAATTTGCATATCCAGTACTACACCGTATTTTACTGCATTAATATCACTATACTTTTCTATATTAACATAACTCTGCATCATCCGTTCCCGTACTATATCATATACCAACATTAATTCTATAATATATTCAAACTCAGAACAACATTTAGTTTACAATAGCTGCTCACTCTCATTATACTAACAATACTAAACTACAATTATCTTTATAAGCTTACATGAAGAAGCGATCTAATTGTCACTCTCATCTGAAATGATTCAAGCTTACTTGATAAAGACATTAAACTTTTTTTGCATACTCGCTATGTGACTCTCTTTAAACTATCTACTCTTTTATCACTCTTATGGTCTGATCTCTCTCATAATGCTGGACTAGCCAAACATAAAAGCATGTTCTTCCTCAAACTACTGCGATCAAGATTTGCGAAACGCAAAGAATTCCAAAATCAGGACTTAGCAGATGACGCAAATACGTTAGCATTGTGATATGACCACTCTCCGCTCTCGCGGTTTACCCTTTTCCATCATTCTAACTATGATTCTTGGCCGCCTAAACGGGTCAACCGAAAGTGTCGCAGCGCATGTAAGACTACACTCGTTAAGTCAAATTGATAACCAACTAGCGTACATCTATACGCACATTGACAGTAAGAAGTATTCTCGGTTCTCTTTATGTTTAATTTTACTCTTTTTAAATTTCCTCATTTTAAAAAATTGATATTGTTTTCTTTATTTATTAATTTTATTATTATTATTATTATATTATTATTATTATTATTATTATTATTATTATATATATAATATAATATATATCCTCATAGTCAACATATCTAGCTTATTATAATATAATTATAAGAAGCCAAACTTTCAACTCCATTTATTTATTCTTACACACGCTTTATACAACTAATATCCGATTCATATACTATAATATTTATTGATATCATATACATATCACAACCTAATATATATCACCTGGTATATATATATATTATAACCACCAATATACCTATATCTATACTATATATATATCAACTCAGATATATTATCTATAATAACTCACCTCACTAAGAGCTTCCCCTTAATTAATTATAGCATATCATATATACGCTCTATTTTGCAAATCTACGAAAATCCTAATATATATCACATAATTATAATATTTCTTCTTCTCCTACTAATACCATTTTTCACTTAAATCATTTCTTTGTTCAGTGTAAAAGATTTTATCCACACATTGCTACACTCTCGCAGTGATAAACACCACGAAATACTAGTGATAATACGGCACCTTCGTATTGACTTTTATCTCTATAATATGCTAAATTCAATGATAATACAGAGCTAGTATTTGTAGATATTACGATTCTTTCGACATAATAGCAATCATATAATATAATATATTTTTTTGTTATATATATATATATATATATTGATAATGGTATCTACTGAAATGAGCTTCGTTTTGATAATAACTATATATAAATCTTGTTATGTTTATTTATTTAACTTAATATAATTAAAGCCAATAAAAAAATCGTAATTATAAATGGAAAGGTCAATTATATTTTTTAATATATATAAATTAAACATTTCGTAGTTATTATAATTGACATAAAGTTATTATTAAATAGTTGTTTTGAATATTATATTATTTAATTTAATTATTATTTCTTTATTACTATACATTAATAAACTAATTAATTCACATTATCTTATATATAAGCTCATCTGTGTAAGGATAACCCTTACGTTATTCTTTCATCTAGAATAATAATTTATAAATACCATTTTTAATATAATATAAGTTAATATTACTTATGATACTTTTAATATATTTCTAATAAATTTCATTAAAAAAATAAATTAAATCTTATTTTATAATCTAATCTCAGTATGAAAGCTAGCACTTAATCTTACACAATGTCTATCGTTTATAAATAACACTCTGATATCATATTACCTTATGTTCTTCGCCTCGAACTTAGTTTTGATATTTCTCATTGCAATGTTAACGGTAGTGCTAAGTAATTTTACTCAAGCAATTATACAAATTCTTATCGTCTTACTAAATGTCTGGGTATCTATTTTATCTTCATAAATTAATTGATAAATGTACTAGACAAGTATTACTATGTAAAAAAATCTATTGTCTCATCACACTAAGTTATGATATTGGTATTCCTAATATAAAGCGTTAGCTCTCAAGCATAACTGAGAAGTTGACTATAAATATGTATACAACATTATAGAATATTTATTGCTCTATCTATTTTTTCTTTTTCTGGTCTAGCAATCAAACCCATCAGATCAGCATTTCACAGCTATCACTGAGGTGTATATTTTAGTTTGTCTATGACTTAACGTCGTTGACGGCCTTATAGTCCTACATGATGTTCAAATATTTATGTCTGTTTATGTCCAGTGCGATAAGTGTGATAGCTTATTGGTGTCACAATTAGCGAATTATTTATATTATATTGTTTTAAACAAAGTGTTAAACGCATTCTGCTAATTTATTTGTCTAAACATGATAATATTGTGGCGTAAGTCATCTCATCATGCTGGTAATTAGTTTTGCTCAATTATTTATTTTTGTAGTAAAGATAAAGTGGACTATTTAAGAAGTGGTTTTCCATATATAGTTCAATTAATTTATTGTGTTTTATATTTTTTTTATTTATATTTATGCATTCTCATGATACCAGAGTGAAGTATGTAATACCAACTAGATCTGTGGCTGAAAAACGAGTAAAATTGATGCATTTGCTTAGTAGTATAACTGGCAGGTTAAAGCTTGGTCTACTTAACTGAATTTGATTTTAAAGTGTTGCAAATAATTATTATATTTGTGTTTAATATTAATATATTTTTAAGATTTATTATTGATTTGTATATTTATTTATTTTATTAATATTGGATTAAATATATTAAATATAGTTTTCTTATTTATATAATTAAATAGATTATATTATTAATACTCACTAGTAGGTATGATATATAAAAGGATTTTTTAGCATGACCGGGGTGGTCGAAGTTGTACCACACTATATCGCACTCATACTCATATTGAGATAAGGTCGTGGTGTTTATACAGCTCAAGAAACTGTGTTACTTTAGGGTAAATTATAGATATAGCCACACTCTTATACGGAAATGCGAAATATACGGCTATATAGTGTTTTAAACTGGCACTAATGACTAACTATTCACTATAGAATAAGAATATTCAGGATGCGGAGTCGGGTTACTAGAGATTTTGTATTTTCTTATTTAAAAGAACGTCCAGTCTATATGTTTTTATTAATATAGTTCAAGTTTAATTAATATAACTAGTTCCTGATTAGTCCATTCATACGGCCTTTAAGAATTTTCATGATAATTCTATTTACACCTACTATATAATATTTTATATGAATATCATTTATTATGTTGCTGAGGATTACTGATTATAAATTATTAAAAGATATATACGTATATTATTGTATTCTTATATTGATTATAACTAAATATAGAATATTAGCATTATGGTATAATAATATATATATATATATATATATATATATATATATATATAATATATATATATGCATATATATATCATGTACTTGATGATTCTTATTTATCTATATGCGTATAGTATGTAAGGTATATCAATATGAGGATTCTAACTATCATATTCATATATATAGAATATATAAAATATGAAATTCATAAGAACAGTACATTTTCATATTTTTTTTTATATTATTTTTTAATTTAAAATATATAATATGGTCATTTATTTTAGATTAAGCTGTGGTTTCTGTATTTTTTCTAATTTGGGTGATCAGGTAAGTGAATTATGTAGAGATTTAGTCGCGATCGGACTTAATCTAACTTATTCATTAGAAGTTTCTGTCGTCTATGTACTAAGACCGTTAGACCTTAGTAAAGTCACAAAGAGACATTCTGCCTTTTTTGCTGTGGATTTTCATATTTATGAGGAATGATATCTTATGAAAAGAGTTATTACCGCTGTGGTTTCTTGTGTTCTCATTTCTACTGAGCAGCGAATCGTTTGTATTCTCTTTTTTTATTTATCTTGAAAATTTTAAGTAAGAACTATTTTAGCTAGTGTGAATTAGAAAGACAGGCGATCCACCTGAAGTTTCATGCACTGCATGATAAATACGATTGGTCATTATGAAACACAAGTGTGAGTTCCATTGATAAGAATAATATTGACTGAACGGGGCTTTTTATCTATTATACCAGTGTAAACACATTACGAGACCTACTCTGGTCGAACAACCGTGTTGGACACTAACAATTAGAAGAGGTCTCTAAGAGGATAACGTGCGTGGAGTTTGTTGAGTACAAGAAAGAGATTACTACTTGCGAAACTACTTGCTTAGTGGACAGGCCATTAAGCTCATTCAACAGGAGGCTGGATACTGTTACAATAGCAAAGGTTTGGAGAATCTAAAAGGTGTTAGTTTGATTGGCGATTGGTCAGGGGGCTGGCGCAAAGGATTTTGTTTATCAGTCGAAGAGTAAGTTTTGACTAGAATTATTATCTTTCAATCCAATCGCGTTTTACATTATTAAATGGGTATGGTCCTGTCCGCGTAGCTTTTGTGCTTTAAACACCCTTCACAGAGGTCGAGCAAATATATTATCATATATTCAATGACACAGCTTGTAGTGAATTCTCATTAATTTGCTATATATATATTGTAATAATTTTGGAGTGCAGGATCATTCGTATATTATTAGGTAATATTTCCTCTATATAAGAATTCTATGTACAGAGTATTAAGTCTACATTGCGTGTGTGAGCTGCGTGGCTCGCATATTAATATGTAATATATAATTATATATTGTTTTATATTTTGTTTTATGTTTTTTAACTGTCAATTATCAGTCATATCTTACGACTCACGTTCGATGATTGAACAATATATTCATATATTTTTTTCTTTTTATATTGGTGTAATGTTAAACTTTATGTTATTACAACAATAAACATTAAATAGTTATTTTAAAGCATTAGTATTAAATAATTTTGAGATATATATTATATTATATTTTATGTTCACATTATTATAAATATAATAATGTAAATATAGATAAATATATATATTCATTATATAATATAATAATATAATGTATTTTCTTATATTTTTTATATGGTTATATATATAGTAATTTTTTATTAATTTATTTATTTATTTATTATATATATTTATTAATATACTTGTTCTTTTATTATTTAATTAGTAATAACTGATGAAACATTAGATTTATTGAATATAAATGACTATATTATATTGTTGCGCTGAAAGTATTGAATAAAAATTTTTATTTATTTATTCAATTTATATTATAAAATCTATACATACATTAATTAAATATTTAGTAATTAAAAAAATATAAATAAAATATATTATATAATTTATAGTAATTCGAAATATTTAAAAACCTTATCTTATGTATTGATCACTATACATCACATATCAGTATATATATCTAGTCTTTATTATTTGTTATAACCATTATGTAAAATGAAGTGACCTATATACCTAATAGGGCTGATCTCAATTCTTTAATGCTCTATGCAATAATATAAATATATGAGTGCAATAGACAATAATACTGAGGAATTAAAAATTTAGTTAAGTTATATTGAAGTAAGTACTAGATTTTTATTTAGCAAATCTGAATAGAAGCAAAGAAACTGTGTACATAAAAATTTGAAAGCTGTAGTTTTAAGTTGTGTTAGAAGAGTGGTTTAAGGGATTAGAAAATATATATATATATATATTTGTTTAATATTGGCATATGAGATAGTTTGATATTGGAGAAGACTGAAGTCGTACAAATTTAATTCACAGAGAGGTAGAAGAGAGAGAAGAATAGTTGGTAAATGTACTGATAGAGGTTTTGGTACTTGGTATATATTTCAATTATTGTATGTGTGGGTTTTGCTCCTTCATGAGGGAAAACACTAACTTTCCCGCTAAGATTTTGCAAAATTTTTTAACGATAGTGTTAGTCATATAATGTTAATTGGAGGATAGTTGATTTAATTGATCTGCGTAGCAAATATCTGCTAGTAGAAAATATATATAAACTACTGTTAGATTAGCTAATCAATTTATATTAATCTCATAGATAGGTTAGTTAATATAATAATAATTAAGATTTATAAATTTTATTATTTTTATTGATATTAATAATTAATAATTAAATTATAAATTATAATTAAATTATAATATTATAATAATAATTATAAATATATTTACTATATAATTAATATAATTAATAATAATTTAATAATTATATTAAAATAATAATAATTACATTGAGTAATTTTTAATGCGATTTATAGTTAATTGTTTTTTTGTTTTCCTGCATGTATTAGTGGGACCAAAATTTCAAAATTTTGGTAGAAAAAATTCGATGATTTCGTAAGTTTCGTGGTGTCAAAAAGTGATCTAACTTGATTTACACCGAAAACGAGATGTATTTATAGTAAGAGCATATGTTATAAGAATTATACCAACAATCTCATATAAAAATGGCTCTCTCTTTCTAATGCCAGAGTTTATCAGTTAAGTAAGGATGTTATGCGCGAACTAGTGATCAGTAGTTAATACTGGTTTTATACGGGTAAAGGGAACTCGCTGCCGCTAAAAAGAACTCATAGGTTGGCTTGTTTTAACTAGAGAATTTTTTGGGAGGAGACAGAAAATTCAGTCGCAATGGCTAGGAGATATGTAGGATTGTCATCACAAAAGTTAGCTTCGCTGCTCCTTTAGATAGAAAATAAGAAGTATAAAAGTACGCTTCCGTAAGGAATCAAGAATACACGAGACGAAAAAGGGATGAAAGCCTATAGCACTTGAAAATGGATCAGAGAAAATAGCTTAAGCTATAGATATTGAATTGATGAAAGATGGGTATGAGATACTCGCATTTAGACAATTTGTAGGTTTATGTAAGCAGGGAGTAGATGTATAGCACTAAACTTGAGCGTCTTTCTTTGAATTAGTGGGAGTAGCACAGAAACCGGCTTCCTCAAGATTAGTAGCTGTAACCTGCTCAAGAGTTAGTCTTGGATACGAGTCATGAAAAGGATGCAAGAGAGAAGCTGGATTAGAATGAATATTATATGACTAACATAAGATGAGCTTGATGCTGAAGATATAAACTCAAGCGTCAATCATGAGTCAGCGTAATAGCATCATAATGAGAATTCACAGAATTAGTCACTCAAGCAATTCTCTACTGATACAACTCTAGATCAAATATATCATATATATATCACATAATAGTTGAAAGCTTCCATTCTATTCTGATATGAGTCGGAAAAAGTGACATCGAAAGGTAAATACCTATTAATTGTTTGAAAAACAGGCCAAAGAAGCGAACGACATCCTATGGAAAAGCGTAGCGATTAGTGATTATATGAGTATAGTTAGTTATTCTATACAAGTCAAATGTCGGTCAATTTATTATATATTATATAATATATATATTATGTGTAATTCAATAATATGACTGTTGCAGAGTTGCAGAATACTCGAAGTTTAAGAGAGCATTATTGAAAAGTTATACCAAGAGATTTACTGTAAAGAGAGGGATTATTCTAGTCGACCATAGTTATAACAATGTAGAACGTTGTACAGTATCAAATAGACTAATCCTCTTAATAGAGCGATGTATCTACAGAAAATATATTCTGTAAGCTCTTAAAAGAGAAAGTGTAGATAGAAGACCAGTACATGTCAAATGTATACGTAGATGATACACCAGGACGACCTTAATTATGAAGCAGATAGTTTATTATGAGTCGAATAAGTTAACTCGTTGATACTACATGTTTCGCTAATAGAACTCGTCAAAACGTTGTACTATACAGACAGAAGAAAATATGCAAAATCTCAATAGAAAGTTATGATAATTTTTGAACTATTAGTATGGCAGCAGCCAAAAAAGTTTTATTTTAATGGACACGACAACATCGTAAACAAGTTCGTACTTATAATAGTGCTACACCGCGAAGTGATCTTAGGCTGATGGTGCTCTCATGCACAATGTACTAGGGGATAAGCATACAAATAATATTTAGAGAAGTCGTGAAAGGCGAGGTTGACATTTACGAATGATCGATTATGCTGAGATGAACCAAAGAATGTAACGGCACAACAGCTGCTCCACTATAGACACGATATGCTAGGAAAGCAGTCTCACCACTAACGAAAGCAGGATTCCGTGTGTAGTATTGGGAGTGTGCATGTTACAGAACTCATACTGCTGTCTTTACGTTCGCAGTAGCCTAGTGATAGCATGACGCGGAGTCATGAACTATGGAATAGGAGACGGAGCTTTAAGTGTCAGAGGACAGAGGAGGCATTCTTCTGGGCATAGGAGGAGTTCGTAAGAAGACTCATCCTATCATTGTCGTGCTCACCATGTTGTGTATGTTATTGGTATTATAATGCATATTTTTCTCTCTGTGTATAGATAGAAGCAGAGAGGACAGAACAAGGTCGACCCGGGAGCATCCGGAGGAGTTCTTTGAAAGACGAGCTCGAGTAAAAGTACTTACAGAGACAAATGTCTGTGAGTGAAGAGCGTGGCGATTCTGAATGACACGGAGTAAAAAACCAAAAACTGATTTTTTTTCTTTTGGGCCAGAGTCGGAGTTGGGAAACAAAATTTATCATCTCCAGAGCTCCGTCAAAATGTTCATTATATATGATTCAGCATTTAATTTTCAAACTCAGTTGCAAAGGTTAAACTCATTGGAAACGAAAACGAAAAATGTTAATAAGCTTAAGATAGCGATTCTTAATTTTAGCTTTACTACGTTTAAATACTTCCCCCCACAGACTCCCTTTAATTAACTTTTTCCTCCCATCAACCATCAAGAGTTAAAACTATAAATCGCATCAAATATTTATTTAAAGTTTCATATGAATTGTTTTATAATATTCCGCGATAATGGAACAAATTATATTTATATAATTATGAAAAAGCAATAACTAAATTTTACCTAGAAAAACAAATAGTTTTTTTTTTTTTAATACAAATAGCTTCCGTTAAACCCCTTATTAAAGTTGCGTTTTACACAAGCTAGAATACAAAATTTGATGAACGTTTTCTTTTCTTCCTTATTCATTAATTGCACTATTTTCAAGTGGAAAAGTTCATAACAATTCCTGGCCACTGACCTAGATCAGTGGTTCCCAATCTTTTTTTTAGTGGCTCACCCCCAAGAATAAAAAATAGATTCCACAAAAATAGATTCCTTTCACTATATATATATATATATATATATATATATATATATATATATATATATAAATATTATATAAATATATATATTATAATATATATATATATATATATATAATATATATATATATAATATATATATAATATATATAATATATATATATATGGAAACACATTAGGGATGTACCGATATTTACATAATGCCATCACGGAATTGGAGCTCGGAATCAAAAAAATTTTTTTGCGTTTACAGTTCATGATATCATAAATAGATGTTCTAGGGGTGAAATTGAATTTTTTTTTTTTTTTTTTTTACCTGTTCTAAAGAGGGGCGAAATTATTATATTATATTTTATTTGTAAAGGTATTAACGGCAATGTAGGGGGGCTCGAGCCGACGGGAAGCACAGGGGGGGACGTTTTCCATTACCCCGTAGGGGAGGGGCGGGAAACCCCCGCGACAACCCAATACCCCAAAGAGCGGGGGTTCCGGGACCCTCCCCGGAGGGGGGAATTTGTTCTACCCGTAGTTCCCCGGAAAGGCCGAGAGACGCGCGCGCTCCTACCATCGGTGGCGAAATAACACCCTTGGGGTATTTGCTTTAATTACATTTTCCCCTACTAAATTTTACCAGGATTTCCAAAAATGTATTCCTTTTCGCTGTAGCTATATTGTAGTTTTTGAGGATTATGATTGTTTTTTTTTTTTTGTTTTTTTTTTTTTATTTTAACATTTTTCGACCCTAAAACGTCTATTTATATATCATACTTCTACGCTTACCTTGTGAATTTTTTTTTTGATCGAGCTCCCGTTCCGTGTGTGCGTTAAGGTACTTTTACCCACCATATATATATATATATATATATAAATTAAAAATTATGGCCTTCCAGCTACTACACAGATATATATAAAACATAATAAATACTAAACATTTTACCTACATATTTTTCTCTGTTTATATACAAAAAAAAAAAATAAATAAAAAAATAAAAAAAGATAAATTTAAAGGTTTTACGTTTCCTTCTGTACACTGTTATAGGAAACTACCTCCGGCAACAGGTACAAATTAAATTTCACGTCGTAGGTTACCGATAGGAAGGAAAATCAAATGAAAGGCGGAGCTTCCTTTTACCTTCTCTTCTTCCGCTACTCATTTCCTTTGCGACTCACCTCAGTTCTCTCTCTCTCTCTCCCTCTCTCCTTCCCTCCCTCCTTTTCTCTCGTTTTCTCGTGAGCGCTCTTTTACGAATTTTTATAAAAGCATCGTAGCTCTTAAAGCGAGTTTCAGATAGCCTAGAGTTTCCTCCCATGTTTGATGTGTTATTTCATTTGATCTCGTCTGTGTGGCTCTGAGACTTTTGTTTAGAAATTTAAATATTTTGATACCTGTATTCGTACGTTAAGTGGCTGTATTATAGTGCTCTAAAAATGGCGCAAAATAAAATGCCTTTGAAATATAGAAGTGTTACTTACCCAAATGATGAAAATACAAATGAAAAAAATTCATTTGGGTATAAAAACAGAGGGAAATTAAAACGTATGGACAGCATTGATACTGATCAGTGTTTAATTAGTAGCACCCAGCAATTGCAAATATCTGCTCAGAATCATTCTCAAAATCAACTTCATTTACCTTCTTCATCATATTTAACAGCGAGACCCACAGAAAGACGCCGAGACCTCTCCCTTGAAGGGCATTTAAGAGTTAGTCAATTTAAACAAGCACATTCCGCAACAAGTCCACTAACTCCAGCTAAAAGACTGTTGCGATTTTCTGATGGATCACTGGGGAAATCAAGCGCTGGAATGCATCAAAATTTTGGGAAGCATGTTAAAAGCACAAGTTGTCTACCAACTGCCAAAAGGGGAAGCCCTTCTCCAAGAACATCCAATACAAATCTTGAAAGATTGGTTGACTGGCAAAAGCCATCATTTGACAGACCTCATGTGAGCCCTAACCGAAACAAAAATTAT
>JABUQX010092734.1:5000-7500 GCA_015478945.1 Trachelipus rathkii
TCTTAGAAAGGGAGATTTGTAGAAGTTGAGTTTTAAAGAATTGATTTCACAAGGGTTCAGACGACCCACCCGGAAATTCTATCCCAGATGAGCGAGAATAGAATCGGAAAGATTAAGACGAGAGGCAATTCTAGAAGTAAAAGCAAGGACGCAGAATTGAATGAGTTGAAGAATGAAGGGTCAAGTCAATCGGCATATGATGAATGAGTTTTAGATGTGCAGGTGAGAAGATCATAAATGAAAAGTAGGAATAAAGTGGAGATAAGACAGAACTGAGGAACACACTATTCGACAGAAAAGGAAGAGAAGTCGCCCCATCAAACAACAGGATATTGAGAAGATTTGAAAGAAAACTAGACATAAGTAAGGAAAGAGAAGTGAGAAACCCCCAAAGGGGGGAGCTTGGAAGAGCAGTGCGCGTACGCATAACCCGGTCAAAAGCTTTGGATATGTCAAGTCGCCACCACGCAAGTCTCCCCATAGTTCCTAAGGGCGGGAAAACCATAAATCAGTAAGATAGGAAAGTATATCGCCAGTAAGCCTCGAGCGCCGAAGCCGTACTGGGCGATCGGCAGAGAAAGTGTGAATGAGATTCCAGTTGATCTAAGAAATGAGAGTTGAGAAGAGTTCAAAGATCTTTGATAGAATACAAGTAAGAGCTATAGGGCGATAGTTGGAAGGAATGAGCGGCTTCCTTTTTTCGGAATAGGTTGGACAATGTGCGTCTACACTGAAGGAAAGTGTTAGTATTGAGACATAGAGAATATCGTCGCACACGAGGGGCGGGGATTGCACGGAAGCACACTCCCTCAAAACATCGGTGAGGAATGCCATCCGGCCACCCGCCTTCCTAACGTTCATAGATTTCAGGAGCCCATGCACCCGATCAAATGTAATCACAGGAAAGGCTGGACCCTGGAGGAGAAGGAGGAGGATGAGGAATGCAGAATCGTCGAGGGTGGAGTTTAGGAGGAAAATAGGGGCGAAAAAGATTGGCCTTTCAGTTGAGAATAGCACAGTACCATCAGATGAAATAAGAGGAGGAAAAACAGATTTACAGAAGTTGTTAGAGATGTTTTTGGCAACAGGCCAGAAAGATTTGTCAGTAGGAGAACCAAGGAGGTTAGCGCACTTTATTTCGTTTTGATGAAAGCCCGCTTTGCTCGTCGAAGAGTATCCCTGCAACGATTTCTAGCTAAATGAAAATTAGCAAGAGTGATAGGAGAACGAGAATTTTTCCACTCCCGATACGCACTGTCTCTAGCCTGAATGGCCAGAGAACAAGCACGATCGAACAATGGATTATGAGGAGAGAAAGATTTAGTCGAAGAAGGAATGAACCTGCTCATCCCATCAACGATTACAGCTCCACCTTATCGGCAGAGAGTTGAAGCGTCACCAGAGACAAAGCAGTCATTTCAATTATAGTTAGCTTAGAAGCAACGCAAAGTGCCAGAAAAAACGTGTAGGGCAGGATGGAGCTGTTGGAGAGAAAGTATTAAAATTAAGAGATATAAGGTTGTGGTCAGATTTACCAATAGGAGCGAAGGTGGTGTATTTATAGAGAGAAGGACTAGTGGTAGAAGCATGGTCAGTGTGTTCAAGGAATTGGGTTGGGACGATCCCGGAATGTGTGTGGGTTCTTTAATTAGTTGCTCCAGATCGTTGAGAATGCTGAATGATTCGGCCTCCTCCCCACCTAAATCGGTATGAGAGGACCCCAACCATTCAGTGTTGTGTACATTGAAATCCCCTAAATAGAGGACCTCAGTATTTGGATGAGAAGATATAACAGTCTCGTGAGAAGTAGTAAGATATTCAAAAAAGGCGTGAAAATCTGTTCTGTTTACAATAAATATGTAAAACTGAAAAAAAAATCTAGAAAGTTTAAAACACACGCATTCACATACCCTAACAAATTTACGAATAATAAAAAAAAAATTACAATCATTCAACATATATATATAGATATATATAATATATATATATATATATTATATATATATATATATATATATATATATATATATATATATATATATATATATATATATATATATATATATATATATATATATATATATATATATATATATATATATATATATATATATATCCATATAGGCTCTTGTTGATTATCAGCTTCCAGTTAAGCTTAAGCCGATTTTATTTTAAAATCTACTAAATCGAACACAATGGACACCAACGCTCATAGCGTTAAAAGATTGAACTTTTTTTCTAATTAGTTAGTTATTGAAACAATAGAAAGTTAAATAAATTACTTTTTTTGTAAATCACACAACGAAAGTTAAAGTAAAGGACTAATTATTTTGAGAAATTTTAGTTTTTACTTTTTTCTGTAAAATAAAACACAAAAAAAGAAGAATTGACCAAATCCTAGATACGTACGTTTTACTAAATTTCTGACACCTTTTCAATACACTTTTATACAACCTAGGCTAAATATTGTGTAAGGCTTTGATTTTGCGATAGAATTTTT
>JABUQX010092734.1:17500-23282 GCA_015478945.1 Trachelipus rathkii
ATTTGGAGTTGTGGATTTTGAAAGTCAAATTAGTGGTCAAAACTCAAAAGCTAAAGAATGAGGAATCACTGCTGCCCATGCTTCTAGAGAAAGAGGCTCTGGCTGTTTATCTGGAACTCTGTCAGGAAGAGAAGGGGTCTGCAGAGGAAATCAAGAAAAAAATTAAGAAGAGTATTCAGAGAAGACCCATTTGTTGCCTTCAGTCAGCTGTGTGCTAAGAGATGGTGTGGTGAAAACATTGAGGTTTATATGAATGAGATCAGAAGGCTAGCCAGGAGTGCAAATGTTGGGGGAGAAACACTGCATTGAAGATTATTTCATCCAAGCATCTTCCTGAAAAAACTTGCAAAGGACAACATAGAGAGTTGTGGTATTGAGGAGATATTAAGTAGAGCAAGGGCAGTTGTAATCAATACGGAAAACATGTGCAATATGTGCATGCATTTAGAGGCAGAATCATTACTACAAGAAATCGTTTGTTCATGGTTGCGTGGTAGGCAATGCTAAAGAAGGAATTGTAGGTTATGAATATATGCATTTTTCTCATGGTTTCTTCATTACGGAAAAGAGTCATATTAGTTAGAATGTAATTTGAATCAGGGAAAACAGAGGAGTAAGGGGATATTGCGCTGGAAAATTGCCCTTAAACAGTTTGCCTAAGCGGTTGGCCTTTTATAGATGTTAAAGATTAATGTTGTTGATGGGGCGTACAGAGGCTGGTAGACTCTTGGAACGTGCTCAAAGTCTTTAATTTATAAAAATGGGGAGTATTGCGAGAGAGGTGGAGACAGAACTATAAGCATTGATGGTATGAGGCCCAGTGGTTGGAGACAGTGTTTTAGTTAGGAGTTCTGTGTCTTCATTGAAATCGAAGGGTTGAATTTGAAGTCCTGGTGTTAGAGAAGATGAAGAGGAACATTGATGTGATTCTTGGTATTGATGTTATATCGAAGTTTTGAGTTGCTTGGGGTGATGCATTAAAAAAAAGGCTCAGTTTTTGGTCGATTGGTTAAAAGCTTTTGAAGAAAGAAAAACAAGTGTTATCGTGAAGAAGGAAGTTCGAGGGTGTATAATGAGTGTCACAATGTGGAAATCAATTGATAAAGCTTTCGATTGGTCATTTTAATGATGATTTTTGGAGCATAAAATGGAAATGGAAGGGTAAGGAGCCATGTTTGAAGAGCAAATGAGGCTGTTTAATAAGCATCTGAAAAAAGGAGTGGAAGATAAATTTGACGAAGTGATGGGATGGATAAAGGAGGGGATTTTGGTGGAATGGAATGGTGATGAGGAGAATGGTTTATTGCTATTAATGGCGGTGGAACAAATTAACAAAGGCAAAGTCAGACCGGTTTTAGATTACAGAGAATTGAATAAATTCGTGTCGTGCCACACCGGTGATGAAGTTGGATTATGCGATGAGTCGGTAAGGAAATGGAGTAAAACGAGAGGAGGGAAAAACTGGTTGATTTAAAAGCTGCATACTTGCAGATAAGAGTCAATAAGAGCCTTTGGAAGCATCAACTAGTGAACTTTAAAGGGAAAACTTACTGCTTGATGAAATTAGGATTTGGATTGTGCAGTGCGCCGAGGAATATGACGAAAGATTTTAAGAACAGTGAGAGAAAAGGACAGGAGAGTTTTTGAGGGGATGGAATCTTACATCGACGACATATTTAGTTAATGAGGATGTAATTGGGGCTGAGAGTGTTAGGAAACATCTTTTGAAATTCGAGTTGGTTTCAAAGGAGTCGGGAGGAGGTGGTGGTGGGGGGGAAGAGTACTCGGAATGAGAGTTTTTAATAGAGATAATGGTGAAATAGAATTTAGAAAAGGGAATGATCTGCCTAAATTCATGGGAAATTAATGAAGATTTCTAAGAGGGAAGTTAGCCTCTCCTGTCAATTGCAGGATGGTTAAGATTTGATTCTGCAGGCTTGTTGAAAAGGATCGCAGAGGAAAAAAAATGATACAGTGAGACATAGAAAAAAAATGTAAGAACGTGTTGACGTTAAAGTTGTGAAAGGGAATGGGTTTGAATGTCCCTGTAAAGGAGAATTGGTCGGTGGTGACTCCAGTATGGGGAAAGATATTGGTGCGATTGCTAGCAATTTGGCAATGGAGGCAGCTTTTTGGAGATTGATGGGGAAATAGTGGAAGATGCTTGTTGGCTTGAGGAAAGAAGGGGGATGCAGTCACATGAATGTTGCAGCAGAACTGGACGCGGTTTTAAAAAGGTTTGAAATCTCATGAATAAATGGCGATGCTGGCGGATGAGGAGGTTATTAAGGAGGTAGAAATTAATGTGAATTCCGAAGGACAGTGGTAAACTGGTGTTAGGAATGCGGTAAGAATGCAAGAGGTGTTGTTAGTCATAGATGGTCATGCACATAAGATGAGAAATGCAATTCAATTGAACCCTGTCATTTTTTCAAAATAATATATGGATAGCAGAATTGTTTTAGAGATAGTTATGGTTGAATAGTTAAAGGTCTAAATTAAAAGAAAGACTCCTGTAGACGTCAAGTTGCCCAGGGACAGTCATCATTTGGTTCGGGTGATAAAAAAATTTATATATTCAATTTCGAGAGAGGGAAACTTTCCTCTATGTGCCTCTCGTAATTAGTAAGTACATATGTATATAAGAATAAAACTAAATGATAAATTCTTCATTGGGCAGTATATAAGTTCTTATCGTGGGCATAAAATGAATTATAAATATAGCAATGGAGTGGCGAATAACTGTCTGTGTTCAGAATTTTCTTGGGTTAACGAATGATTACATTGGTCTCTGCAGTAGTGGTTGACTATAATAATAATAATAATAATACAAAGGATTCGGACGTTTCCGATCGCAGCAAAGCAGCGTCGCACTTAAACTGATTTCGGTGTTTGTTATTAAAATTAATGAATTTTATTCTTTATTTTATCAATTTAATGGGTAAATTTATTCAATTAGATACCAGGGCACTGGGTGTAGCGTGGAATGCCTGTTCATGACGATTTACAATCATATTACTATTACTGTTACTATTCCAAATACACTTACACTCATATTTCGAAAACTGTTTGAATAATGGATATTTTTGTTTGCATGTATAGAATGACTCATCGCTTGTGTATATATAAATAAGAATAATGAAATAATTTGAATATAGTATATTACTAATATTTGATATATTAGTAGTAATGAAATTAAAACAAATAGATAAATATTCAGCAAGGACAATGTAAAAGATGTTGACTATAGTAGTAAAGGATGTACGTAATTAAAATAAATAGTAGTTATTATTAAATAAGAATAATATATAGATAAGTAATTGAGTTGAGTATATATAAAGTAATAGATATATTAGTATATATATATATATATATAAAAAAATATGTCAAAATATAAAGTGTGATTCTCTCTAAGTTCTATTAGATCCAATAAATACTTCACCAGTAATAAAGGATTTGACGAAAATGAAGCGGTAGTGTGCCATAATATCACTGCAATAACGCGCTCATTAACATTTCAGCTTAACATTATTATATAGTATTCAGCTGAGTTTTGTGATACTACAATCGTTTAAAAAGTTTATTTAAAATGAAAATAGTATTTCGTGATTAAAGTGTTGACTTGTAATGGTTATTGGATGGAATGATTTTGGGTGTAAACTCTTGTTATATTTTTTTTGTTTTTTAAGCTACGATTGTTAAACATAGATTTAAATCCCTCAATTTGTATTAGGTATGGTGGACAATTAATTTATATTTTTTTCTCGATTTTATTGAATTCATTGTTAACTTGCATAATTTTGGTGTTTCGGGGATGAGAGAGCAGATAAAATTTCTCTAACTCGTGTAGCACGAGCGCATCATATACATTTTGCAGAGCATGGTTTTCGAAAGTGATTCTTTGAACATGCGTTTGAATTTTGAGCTCAAGACATGCTAATTTCTTTTAAAGTAGATATTGTGTAGTGCACTTATACGAAATTAATGAAGCCTATTCTCTGGGCAGTAAAGTGGAATAGATGCTAAGTTTCTATTCTAGAAATTGTATAAACTTCTAAGCATTACGTGCTTGAGTAATACATTCATGGTTGCTGAATTCACTTATGCAGAAGAATATTAGCCCGGCCATTCGTTAGTACCATATTTTCATGATACTCAGATATGATGAGACTCATTGATCAGAGTATGAGAGTGCGAACAAAGTCTGGTTGAAATGCACGCCGCTCCGTGTGGATTAGATATGTAGTGCTGTGCATTGGTAGCTATGAGTAGCTAAAAGAGAGAATAATGATAAAGAGAGAGAGCGTCTGCAGTACCATCAATATTAAACTTGCTGAGTCAAGGTATAGGAGCGTATGCTCGACAGACATTTGATTAGATATCTAAGCGTGTAAAGGGTGGCAATATTATTTGATTTGCAGAACAAACGATTCTATGTTGGTGTGCGTTACAAAAATTTATACTTTCAGTAATGGCATTTGAAATAGATGCATAGTGAAAGTGTTTTTACGAATTATCTATTTAAGGCAGAACGTCTTAACGGCAATAAATTGTGTAACACGATGATATACATGTGGTTAATCACTTCTTATTAGACAATTGTTAATTGTGTAGTGAATTTTAAATGTTTAATATTAAATATAGAATTTTACAGAATCAGCAACAATTGATCGACTTGAAAAAGTTTGCGAGTATGTTTGAAATGAGGTTACTATATGAAACATTAAAGCTATAGATTAGTTATTATCTATATGATATAGATATGTACTCTCAGTGTATTTACTGTAGTATATCAATTATCCTATATTTCTAATAGAATACCATATTTATAAATATATTGTTTTGATTAGTAAAATATATAATGAATGGTAGATTATATATGTATAGTGTAATGCTCACTTTGTTATTTAAAATAAGTACATAATTATTGAATTATAATATAGGTAGTATAGATCTGTAGTATAGTATTATATATAGAGATATACTATATAGCAGGTATATATAAAGAGGAGTTTTGTAATTTGTATATAGATAGTATTATACAATAGTATATAGTATATATATATTTAATTATAATTGTAATAATTATTGCGTGTCAGGAAATATTAGTATATTATATAATACTTTCCTATGGTTGTGAGTCCTATATATGTGAGTGCCACGCCTTTCAGAGAGTGGTGACTTACTCTAGGTACATCGAAAGAGTTGGCTTTTAAAGGCTGGCTATCCAAACCTGCGCCAGACCAGAGTCACGTTCGCAGCCGCAGTTTTAGTGTCGTTGCCCCCATGTAGATAAACCAACTGCTACGCACAGGAGTGAACCAGCGTCCTATCATATAGCATTGAGATTTTGCGGCGAGGTCTAACCTACCTTACGACACATGTATTATATATAAGTTATATATATATTTAGTATTATATACAAAAATATAATATGATATAATATATTATATATACTAATAATATAAGTATATAGATAGAATGAAAAGATTAGGTATATAATATATATATATATAAGTTTGACTATATGGGTTATACCTAAACGACATGTTTAGTAGACATGACATCTTCTGTCCTGATTAATGTGTGTATGTTCTTTGTGATAAATAATTCTATTTATGCGCGCTCTAATTTTTTTGTGTCATTTTATTCTGATTCTTGGTAATAAGAATTTTGTTGGGCTACATTTTAGAATGCTACGAAGAAAGATGTATTCGCTACATCAGAGGTTTGCAATATTTATGGTTGTGGAATATATATTTTTTTGTTGCATGTAGGAATA
>JABUQX010092735.1:30000-37097 GCA_015478945.1 Trachelipus rathkii
AGAGAGAGAGAAGAGACCTTGTTTAGTGGCACTTAACATCCAAGGTTGGTATATATGGCATATTACATTGCTTTCTAAGGTCCCTTCCTTCTGGTTTCCTCTTCCACTTTGCTTACTTATGCATTTATTCTTTCAAATGTTTAAATGTCACTAGCTGTCGATAGAGCTACTACTTCTTTCTCTGTCAATAGTAATATTCCTCAGAATACAGTTTTTTCTCCTAACTTATTTCTACTTTCATTAATGACCTACTCTTCTAACTCTATATTTAGTGCTATGTCGACGCCATTAACATCTTTTGTCTCCTTTTCCACTGAAGTTCAATTTCAATTTCGACATTAATATTCAATTCTTGCAGATCTTTTTAGAATTTCCCAGTTAGGTTGCTCCAACCTTTCGAATTTTTTTCATTTTTTTTTTTTAAACTTCAACCTCTTCAAATGCACCTTTAAACTTTTGTTTCTCTTTTGGCGACTCTACCCTCTCGCCTGTAAACAATAATATATATTTTTGGTCATAACACAAGCAACAAAATGATTTGAAAAAGTAAATATCACAAAGGTTGCAAGGATAGCTTCAAATTCTAAGAATTCTATTCAGGTTTCGAGAATTATTTCAAGTCGGATATTATATTGGCCTAATTCATCCTTGTATAGAGTACTATCCGTCGCATATCGGATGATAATAAATAATAAAAATATATATCATAATAATTAATATAAATATAATATAATAATAATATGAATATAATAATATAATAAATAATTAATAATAATATAAGTTAATGAATAATAATAATAACTAATAATAATAATGAATAATATAATAATAATAATAATAAAATATTAATAATAATAATAATAATAACAATTAATAATAAAATAATATAATAATAATAATAATAATAATAATAATAATAATAATAATAATAATAATAATAATAATAATAATAATAATAATAATAATAATAATAATAATAATAATAATAAATAATAATAGATAATATAATAATATAATAAATAATCAATAATAATAATAATAACTATAAAATAAATAAAATAATAATAATAATAATATTAATAAAATAATAATAATAATAATAATAATAATAATATTGAATAATATTAATTAAATATTAATAATATTAAATAATAATATTAATAATGTGTGTGTAGTAGTGTTAGTAGTAGTAGTAGTAGTAGTACGTAGTAGTAGTAGAAGTAGTAGTAGTAGTAGTAGTAGTAGTAGTAGTAGTAGTAGTAGTGTCAAACTCAATAATGACAAAGGTAGAATTAATATAAAAGTTATTTTATAAAAAATTTCATTTTATAGAATAACCCACCTTATTAAAGACTTATTAAATAACTATTCTTTTATTTCTCTTGACTCTTCTTTACCTTTGTGACGAGACTCTACTTTGACACCATCTTCTTTCAATAGGTGTTACAATGGTAGGTGCTCGAGGATGGGGTAGGTTATGTCGGGGATATAATCGAGCGAGGGATCATTCACGTACGAAGCGACTCCGATAAACATGTAGAGGATAATGCGTCAACTGTCAAGAGATCAGTGCGTGCAGATAACAACAATCCACGCCGAAGGACACGCACGGGTACTGGGCACTTTTTCGAAGGTTCGGTGTAGCGCAAACAACGATTACACGGGTGGTCAAATGGTAACAGGAAACCTGACACATATCGCCGCGAGGACAGGGATAGGCCCAGGGCAAACATGCGTGGATAGACAATTTTAACGTTGGTGGTATTACGAGAGCGCCACACACAGCAACAACATCGGCAGGATACAGCTGGCGAGGTAACACGCGGCACAGAGTGGTGAAATCATGCGTCTGACGACTTGCGGAACATAATTACCGGCCCGGAGGCCTAGGTCCACCGCACACCACTGCACATCGAAGGGCGCGACTGGCATTTTGCCGAGAACATATCATTGGACGGTCAGATTGGGCAAGGTGATTCTTTACGGCGAGTCGAGAGTGTTTCTGTCGCCTTGGACAGACGTGCTAGAGTAACGACGAAACCCGACGGAGAGGTTCGTCGCAATACAAAGTGCTGCTGTGGCGTTGGAAGTGGGTCGTTTATGGCCGTGAAAAGGCAATTCTCGAATCGACCTATGGAGTTGCACATCTTCGATGAGGCACTCATTGGTAGCCGTAAGTATATCACAGACATCTCGAACCATAGTGTTTGCCATATGCCCCTAATCATAAAATGCAAGACACACAAAACAAGTGTGAACGACCACCTGTAGGGGTTTAAATTACGGCGTGGAAGGGCAGGTATAGTCCGGACCTCAACCAATCGAACAATTTGTGGGATATCTAAACGTCGGATCTGAAAGCTGCAATCTCCTCCACGACCCTCCGACTGCGACAGCTACACGACGTATGGATCAAGTTAATGTCCAGCGACATTCGCCACATCCAGAGCATGCCTCAGGAGTGGTGTAGGCAGTCATCCGTGCCAGAGGTGGTCATACACGGTATTGAGACATACCCCCCGCGGCCGTCGCCGTACGTAACAACATTGTGTGTTTGCAGCGCGTCGAACCTCCGAACCTACTGCGAGGCCTTTGGCTGCGAACTATGGCTCACACTTTTATCAGATCTGAGACGGTTTTGGGGAGGAATTTCACCATGTTATTGCCATTGTCCAATAAGTGTCTTCGCGTTCTTCAACTTTTCTATCCTTCCTTCGCCACGTACCTTGTGGTGCGTTAATTTGACGAAGTAGTATATATTATATATTAATATGATATATATATATATTATATTATATATTATATAATATATATATATATATATATAATATATATTCTATATATATTTACATAATTAAGCTAGGTTCATATATTTGATACTTCAGTAGGGTTCTCTTCTGCTTTTGTTTCATCCACTTCCCCTTGATTACGGCATTTATTATGAAAATGCGTAGATATATAAAAATTAAGATTAAATATATGTATATATATTAAATATATAGTATATATATATATATATATTACTATATATATATATATTATATTATATGATATTATATATTATATATATAATATATATATATAATATATATATATATATATTATATAACTATATTATTATATTTTAATATATATATATTATATATATATATATATATATATATATATATATATATATATATATATATATATTTATATATATATATAATATATAATTATATATATATATATTTATAATATATTATATATAATATATATATATATAGCTATATAATTGTAAGTCATGACATTAATCTAAAATTAATATCAGTAAAAAACCTAATATTAAATAATTTATTGATGATTAGAAAAAATAAATGTGTCATTAATCATTTTTTAATATTACTTTATATTTCTATTTCAAATTTTGTTTCTGGAAATTGAGACATTTTTTCAATTTGCAGTAAAATCGATTGACAGCATGTTTCGGTGCATGTTTTGAACACGCTACCACCCAGTTTGGAAGCAGCGGACAAATGTGATGATTGATGATGATGATGATGATGATTTTGGTGACTGGATTGGGGTCCCGCGCGCTACTTATTTGTACCCTAGAAATGCTCATGCATGTCCCGGATTTTTCGTGAATGTTTAAGCACCCTATACTCCAGTTATGGGGAAGCAAGGGACAGAGATGTATGATGATGATGATGATAGTAATAATATAACTAATATAATAATATAAAAATATTTTAAAATGTCTCAAAATTTTATTCCAATAATAATATAATAATATAATTAATAATAGATAATAATAGATAATAAAATGGAGGTTCTTTAAGTTGTTATTTATTTTTAGCTCTTGCTTTTCTTGTTTCATTTGATAGGAATACGTAGTAAATATTATCTCTGCAATGTCTTTTGAACTTATCTTTATGTGCCTTTCCACGAGAGCTATTTTGCTGACGCCGCAGATCGTTCTTTAAATATTCATGCATAAAGTGAAACTCTCCTCATTCCTTGTTGGAGGGCGTAGTAAGATACAAAACTTTATTATTATATTAAAAATTGCTCGTTTTTATCATAAGAAAAATGGGGAAAGTATATGTAAAGAACTGTCTTGTTCTTTTTTCTCTCTCTTTGAGTAGAAGTATTTTTTTTAATTTTATTTTATTATATTATATTATATTATATTATATTATATTATATTATATTATATTATATTATATTATATTATATTATATTATATTATATTATATTTTATTATATTATATTTTAATGATATATTATATTTATTTCTTAATTTTATTATTTTTATTTATTCTATTTTATATATTTATTTATTTTTATTTTATTTTATTTTATTTTATTTTATTTTATTATATTATATTTTATATTATATTATATTATATTATATTATATTATATTATATTATATTATATTATATTAATATATTTATTATATTGATATCATATATATCAATCTGATTAATAATCATATCATATCTATCTATATCATCTCTATTATATAATATTTAGTAACTTTATTAGTTATACTTCGCTCTTGAGAATGAATAGTGAGTAATTAGGTGTAAAACAAGTATACGATTTCGATGATAATAAAAGGATTTTTCAGTCTTTTGGTATGGATGAATATTAGACCAACGTTAAAAATACGTATTTTCTAATTGAGCTTTTTAAAAGTTGCAAAGGTTTTGGAAAAGAAATGGGTTTGGTTTAAGAAAATTATGTTTTGTTTGGTTTTGGTTGTTTTGGTTGGTTTGGTTAAGTTAAAGGTTGTTGAAAAGAGATAATAAAAGAGGGAGAGAAAATTTTATTCTAATATAATATGAAAGAAATAAATTTCATGTTCTTATTATGAGAAATATACTTCTTATTCATCGTCATTGAGTAGTCGTCGTCATAATAGATGTAACTCGCTAACGTCATTTTTTTAAACTCAAATTTAATTGTAAATGAATCGATTTATCAACTATATCATGGATAAGGAGTTATAATCTTGTAATGCTATGTCTCGTTTATTTCATAGTAATAATGGAAACAAATGGATCTTTTTTTTTTTTTTTTTTTGTTTTTTTTTTTTTTTTTTTTTCAACGATCTAATTTTGAAGGAAACCTCAGCAATGATTTATTTGCAAATAATTATTTGATGAACAAGAAAGAAAAAGAAAACTACAAAAGATTTCAGACCATTATTATTATTATTATTATTATTATTATTATTATGTTATTATTATTATTATTATTATTATATTATTCTTATTATTATTAGTTATTATTATTATTACTTATTATTTTTATTATTTTTATTAATTATTATTGATTTTTATATTATTATTATTATTATTATTAGTTATTGATTACTTATTATTTATTATGTATTATTATTATTTTTATTATTATATTAATATTATTATTAATTTATTATTATATATTTATTATTATTATATTATTAATTATTATATTATTATTATTATTATTATTATTATTATTATTATTATTATTATTTTATATTATTATTATTATTATTATTATTATTATTATTATTATTATTATTATTTATTCATTATTATTATTATTATTATTATTATTATTATTATTATTATTATTATTATTATTATTATTATTATTATTATTATTATTATTATTATTATTATTATTATTATTTTATATTATTATTAATTATTATTATTATTATTATAACTAATATTATAATTCTTACTACTATTCTCGTTCTGTTTTCCTTCCAAGATTTTTTAATAAATTTTAATGCCTATGATTTCCTCTCCTTTATCCTCTCATTTTTTTTTATATCCCTTTTTAGATTGCATCCAGGTTTTTTAAAATTCACTAAGGAGTTTATTTTTATTATATTTTTTATAGTTAAATTCAATGTTATTCTCATTATCTTCCAATAGATTTTGCTTTGTGGATTTCTTACCATTTCACATTTTTCATCAACGCTATTTTGTGATGTTCTTCCGAAATAAAAATTGCCCTAAAATAGAAAAGAAGAGAACGCTAAAGCATTCTCTCTCTCTCTCTCTCGTCTCTCTCTCTCTCTCTCTGTCTCATATCCTCTTCTCTCTCTCTGCTTCTCTCTCTCTCTCTCTTCTCTCTTTCTCTCTCTCTCTCTCTCTTCTCTTCTCTCTCTCTTCTCTTTTCTCTCTTCTCGTCTCCTCTCTCCTCCTTTCTCTTCTTGAAATTTTGCAGAATATTCTTAATTGACTTTTCAATTTTTTTCATTTCTTCTTAATGTTGAATTCCATTAAAATTAATTGAAAGAGAATTTGCCACAAAATCGTTGAAACTTTTTAATTAACGATTTATTGTCGAATAAAATTAAGATTATTGCGGACTAAATTGTTTGAGTTTTTTTTAAAGAAAATATCGATATAAATTAAAAAGTTTATTAATACTATTCTCTTCTAACCACGACGAGATAAATAAATTACTTTACTAATTGCTTTTAATTATTAATTGTGTGCAATTTGTAACAATAACACAAAGTCTTAATACAATATTAAAATTCAGTACAGAATAGTGACAGTGTCATTTATATTGCATACGATTTAGTTTATGAGGTTAAAAACATCACACATTCAATCCACAGTCTACACACATATCCAGGGCTTGATTATTGTTATATCACACATAAATTTACACACACACCACACCAACACACACACACACAACACAATTATCTCCACACAAACACCAACAACACCAACAATACACACACAACACCTAGATACACTCTACACACACACCGTACATACATCTTATTTTTGAAGGTTCTCATGTCATGAAACATCTAAAGCAATAATGGGAGCATTTTACACAATGGGTTCTACGGGTGTTTTGCTGTGTTTCATTTGGCTTTTTGTTGTTGATTAGTCAACAACAGAAATTCTAACCTAGATTCTTTTTTGCTTTCCGGGGAATTTGGTGATAATTGATTATTTTTTGCTTTAGGTTTGTTTTACTTAAAATGTTTTTCCTGTTTTCATTCAGTGTTTTGTTTTTGAATTTTTTTTAACACCTATGGCGCATTAAGTGATCCGTAACGTATATGAATTTAAGGATATTTATCCTCAG
>JABUQX010092736.1:0-18239 GCA_015478945.1 Trachelipus rathkii
AGAAATAAATAGAGGTAAATATAATATATGTTTTGATTGATAAGTACCATATATCTAGTTTAACATGAAATAGCAATCACCTAAAAATACACAAATCAACCATCACAGCGCACACATACACATCACACATTGGTCAGTAGGCGGCAGATAACGACACTATATATATGGGGATAACATGTTTTTAATAGTTTATTTTAATACGTTACAATTTAAAAGTCATGCTTTGATTACAAATTAAATAATTAGATAATTTTTGTGCGCTACACTCAAGACTAATTAAAACATTTTCAATCAGCATTAAATTAAAAGAAGGATATCTTCTATTTATCACATATTAAAAATAAATGACAAATAATTGTATGAGTTTATTGTATGATTTTTATAATATATTATGTAATTAATTAATTGTGTGTGATAAATTATATATATAAATGAGGTAATATAGACTATATTAATTGAGTTATCTTTAGTCAAAGAATATAATATAAAAGGTAAATCTCCAATATGTATTTTACTTCAAGTATCTAATAAAAGTTTATAAGGTAATCTAAAAACATTTTGAATATAATATTTATATATTATAATATAATTATAATTAATTATATAATATATATTAATATATATATATACTATATTATAATAATATATAAATATTAATTAAAATATTATATTAATTATATATAATTAATTATATTATTATATATTATTATATTATATATATATATTATTATTATGACATGTTTGAATACTTTTATAGTATATTACATACTAGCTATATAGTGAGGCTAATAGACCTATATTTACAATAAGGAGTAAGAAAGGTTATATATCTATTATTTTATAAATAATTATCATTAATATAACCATCACTAATCACATTCTTATTATACCTTACCTAATTATTAATATTTAAATTATTTACACTTATAGAAGGTCTATATTATTAATAATATATAATTAATATTCACTTAATTCTTACTATATCTATAGTTAGATAGTACTTTTTCTGACCCTAAATTAGTGAATAACTTTATTTATCACTTTTATTTATGCTTTCACATTAATAGCCTCGTTTCGGTATTTCTCAGATAGTATCTTCTTCTTGCGTTAAAGAAATTATAATGCGTTTTTAGTTTTATCGGTATACATAATTTTATTAAATTATATTCTCATTATTTTATCATCATATTTCTGTCAAGAAGTCATGATTCTATCTGTTCACTCATCTTCTCTAAGTTAGTTTCCGATTACTTCCAATTATACCTATGATAAGCTTATTTTAGTATTATTATATTATCACATTTCATTTTATATTTATAGCTACACAGGATCGGGAATCATTCGGGAAATTCGGAATTCGGCATTCCTGGGCAACTATTTTATTGACTGGAATCGGGGAATCGGGAATCGGTGCAATCGGCTGGAAATATTTGGAATTCGTCCCATCTACTCTAAATATATATATCTATATTATATATATTATATATATTATATTATGTTATTAAATTATTATTGAGTGTATTAATATGTATATATATTATTATATATTATATAATATATTATATAATTATTAATATATATATATATATATATATTATATAATATATATATATAATATATATATTAAATCTATTATATATATTAATAATATTTATAATATATATATTAATATATCTCAGTAGGTTGGTTTCAAGTACATGTAGTAATACCATGAAATTTAGTATTCAGAGTACATAACGTATACAAAGTACAACTATTAATACTATGAATTTAGTTTCAATAGTAATAAGTACAAGTACATATATAATGTATCTAATAAAGTTATCAATTACATTTATTAGTACATAATAAATAATTTTTATGAAACTTATATGTAATGTTTAAAGTATCATTCTATAATATATACTAATATATAATACTATATATATATAAATTATTAATATATAATATTATATATATAATATATTATTATATAAATATATATATTATAATTAAATTATCTATATTATAGTAATATATATTTATTATATATTATATTTATATTTATAACATATTTAAATATATAATATATATATATATAATTATATATTATATTATTATATATATTCATAATCATTTATCATAATTCATTTATTCAAATCATAACATGTTCACTACACTCCTCACTTACTAACATTCGACTTACCCAAAGATGGAGGCAAGGTTAGCGTACATATTATTACGGTGTATAAACATTAAAAATAGTTTAAAGATAAAGTCTTTTAAGAAAGTAGTAAAAGAAAGCCCAGCCTTAACCTCCCTCTGAACCCTTTAATTACCATTTAGTGAGAAATCGTTCAGCAGTCGCAATAATCCCACCCTACATTAGTGCTTCACCGGTGTAACCCCTAGCGAATTGACGCTACCTCAACTATATGCCTACTCGTATCAATGTGGGGTTCTTTCCTTGGCCCAGTTGGGCTACAACTGATATTGATTTTTTGCTAAAACCCATATATATATATACACCATCACTCCGTATGCATACTATAACTTTTACTTCTCGCCTCTCTTGCCAAACTCATAATTTTTCTTTTACCAGGTAACATTCCTTATTCTAGTGAGATAACTCATTCCACTCTTTTCTTCTGTCTCCCATTTTACCTGTTAAATTTATCCTCATTAATACTTTACTACTTACTCTCTTATTTAACTAAATCAATATACGTTTTAAATACCTCTCACGATCCTATATAACTGCCATTCCGTTACCTTAATCCAACCATGACCAATATATACACATACTCAACGTACTTTTCATTTATATCTCTATCATAATTTATCAACTTAATACCAATCTCCTCCTAACACCTTAAAACATAACTCTCTAAATTAACGTTTCAATATCCCTATTTTATAATCATTTATCTCATTTTCACACTTAACTAATAAACGCTATACTATGCGAGTGAGTGAGAGTAATTATTGAGTGTCCACTTAATTACGTGTATCATTATTATGTGAGAGTGTAATTATAATTTTCTATTATACCTCTTTCATTATTTCCTAAACAAAGTCCACATCTATACATTCTTCTATCATCTCACAAAACATACCCTTCCCATGCTAAGACTCTTCATGCGCACTCAACATTTAGTCCTTACATTCACCAAAAACGATATTTAAATCAGCATACCAGCTCACATCATTAAGTGCCTTCACAATTTTCTCACTTAACTACACTCTCTTGAACATCATTCGCTGATCCTTTTCATTCAACATATAATCCTAAATATTTAAATTCAAATATTTAAACATACTTTTTCCAGCTGCTCACTCATCGAACAATAGACTTCACACTTGAGGTCTGTTAACTCACTCACAACCATAAACCTTATCTCTTATCCTTAATACTTTCAAACCCTTTCTTTTTACACACCTTTGGCTAAAATTCTCTACTACTAGTCTCTACCTTTCATAAATCATCTCTTCAGATTTACTCCCACAAAAACCAAATATATCTCCCAGCTCATATAATTGGTATATAGGTATAAATTACCCTATCACTTTACCATTGCATTCCCATCATTCTAATAACTCTTATAAATCCCTATTTGTCACCTAATCCTACATTAATTAAATTCTTTCATAAACCTTCTATAACCATATTACATAATTGTATTTGCTCAAGGAAGACATACCACATAATCCCTATTTGATCCTCATCACTTATCACCGCCTATTAATATAATTATTTACAATATATACATCATCTAAACTTACAATATTTTATTCTTTACATATATCTATAGTACTTCACATTCGTCATATCATACTTTTTTGTGAGATTCTATTCAGATAAGTACTTACCACCTACACTATATCACTAACACCTATTAGTGTCAATATAGATTATTCCTATATATATCTCTATATTAATATCGCCTGTTGCAATATCCTAATATTCCTAATAAAACACATTTATTATTTCTTCTTCCTCCCTCATTAATCTCCTATATATTATTGTTTCAGATTTAGTAGAGTATATTATATAAGATTGATACCACACGTAATTTCTCTCTATAATACTACACTTCTAAACGTTGTTACTAATCTATTGTTCTTCTCCAATAATTAGTTTACTTCACTCTATCACATTCGGTATTGAGTTCCACTCTTTTATCTATATAAAGATGAGCTTCTTATAATACATTATATATTTATATATCTCTCTCACATAGAGACGTAATTTATCTCTGCTTACTTCTGTACTTTATTTAAGCATTTATCACGAATTCATCTATTCTTCTTTCGCTTCGCGTTATATGTGGCCTTTTATCTTTATTAAAGGTACTCATATTTGATTTGATCTCCCCAATCCCGATGCCGCATTGACTGGATTATTTGGCCTTTCCTTCCCTCCCTTATTTCAGTTCCGTTGTTCTGTGGTTATTTATATTATACTTTCTCAATATTTCTCAACTATACCCATTCTTCCGTGCCTAATATACTTTATGTATATTATTCTCATATTATTATGTTTCTAACTTCTCTAGGTTTATATTTATCCTTATAGTAGCCATACATATCTTAATATAGACTATAAAATAATATAATAGATAATAAATTTTTATTCTATGAGGATACTACTAAAGTGAGTGATGAGTATATATCTATTACTGAGAAGTTAATGAGATGAATTGGCGACAATGCTACAACGGTTTTTAATATTGCAGGTTAGTTTCGTTCATTTATGATTGATATACTATTACATGAGTTTTCTATCATGTATGCAGATCAATTTGAGTTATCATATTATTTATATATTTTACTAACTAATTCTATATATATTGTTTGGTAAAGTATTGCTTATATGCCTGACTATCTGAGCTATGTTTTTTTGTGTGTGTTGTGTCTGTTGTTGTGGGTGGAGTGCAGAGTTGTGCGTTATTTATTATATTATCCTAATTTTTCTTATTATAAAGAAGAATAGTATTACTGATTTTTTAGTATTAAAATACCATATTAATGAATATTATATTATATCTATTATATATTGCTCTGTGTTGGACGTCCTAAGGGTTAGTTTCAGCCCACGCATCTATCTATATACTACTATGCCACGACATATCTACAACTATAGACGCTCTTACTCTAATTACTATCTTCATTCTCAAACTTTGCACCTGTTGCTACTATTCATATCTATTCTATGTCTTTCGGTCGAGGTTGAAGTCTTACAGTGACAGATAGTTTGAGGGTGGTTAGCTCATGTAGACAACGATTTTGGAGGGCTCTACTAGAAAGTAGTTTAGAGGCTTGTAAGTGAGACGTAGATAACGACTACACTGTTTGGTTATCGAGTTAGGACAAGTCCTAATCGTGTGTACATTTTTTGCTAGATGGTGCAGCACATGCCTGAAACAAGTGGACTGGTTTAAAACTTATTTTTACCAGCATAATATATATAGGTACCTAAGTTAGTGAGTTATCCCCACTGTAGTATTAGACTATATATACATACCATACTTCTTATACTATAAATATATATATATATATTTGGTGTCTATTTTATTACCATATTTATTATTTTTATTATGTCGGAACTTTATATATCTATATAAAGTAACTTCGTGTATATACGGGACGTGGGTTGTATAATATATACTATATATGTTGGCTGAAAAGGGGAACGGATGATGCGAAGTGTAGTAGTATTTAAGTTGTGAATTGCAGGAAGGAGCTGGTGCATTAAATTACTTGGTGAATGTAAAGAGAAAGTCTTGAGTGCGCCTAGTGTCTTCGCTGTGATTGTGTAAGGCTTCGTTACCTGTGTTAACTAGTAATAACAACAAGTTAGATACACAGCTTATTCTATTCGTCTGTAACTATATGTACAAAGTATAGTATCTATATAGTGTACTAATTGCTCTAGTTGAGGTGCAATCTTAGGGCGTGTTTAGTTATGAGAAGATTGATAAAATGAGGGAATGAACGTTCAACTAGAGTTATGTATATGAGTAATGAAAAAGGATAGCGAGTATGAGAAGATATAAATGAGTATGTTTTATGATGGTTTGCCGGTCAATAGTGAAAAATTGGATGAAAAGTGAAGGTCGTTTTGGTTGAGACGTGGAAGCTTATAGGCATGCAGGGTGAAGATGTTGTTGGACTCTGATCTTGTGCTGTGAGATCACCGAAGTAAAATAGTGGATTGAGTCACGCAAAAGAAAGTCTGGAGAGTGAAATTGCTGAGTGTGGCAGGACAGGCGAGAAAAAATGCTATTATAAGGGAGTAGTGAGTAGCAGAGTGTTAAGTTGAAGAGAAGGTGTAATATAGTGTGGCGCCACATTCTGGGCTCAAAAGGGATGTAACCGCTACATTGCCGAGATGCATAGTGAAGGGTCCGTCACTGCACGCTGCAACCTCTAGAGGGGATTTATTCGTGATGCAGGCAAAGGTTCCTGCGCGAGCTAAATTGAGATAAGCAAAAAGGAGGTTAAAAGAGCTTGGTGGCTTTTCTTCATTATTTGGAGTGGTAAGTTCCAATATTGACTATACTACTCTCTACTCGATGTTAATTCTTGTGATGTATGTTATGGGTTACATTGATATTCTGTCAATGTTTTGAATATAAGTCGGTGGGTCGTAACAGCCTCAATTTACCAATACCCATTGCTTTGTGGTGTGGAAAAAAAAAGAGGTACCCAATTGATTGAATGATGTCGGGGATGATGAATTGATCATACGCTGAATACAATAATACTCTTATAGTTCAGTGAGGCTATGTGATGATTTTACTTCAATTGAGAGGCTGCTATATACTGTACTAGATATAATAAATATATCACTATATATTATGATATATAGTATCATAAACTTAAATTATTATTTAATTCTCGATTTACCCGATTTAGTCTTTATACTCACATAGTTAAGTCATTCAAAAAATATCATTCAATATAGTTATTACAATACATATATCTTATTACCAATATATATAAGCCTAAATATATTTTTAGTCACTCAACAATCTTTATAAACACGAATATTTGAAATACACCTAAATTTCACATATAAATCATACCTTAACTCAATGATCACTGATTTACGTATAAATTTTTAAGAATTATAATCATCTCAAATACCCCAGTTTATAAGGGCAGTAACACTTATTAATAATTCTACATTGTATATATAATCTTAATTTAGTTAAACTAAACTTGAATAAAAGAAATAAATATCAAGTAACACTGCACAAATATTTATATTAAAGTTATATTACTTAAATGTTCTATTTTAAAATTATTATTATGTGAGTTTACGGATGTACATTAAGTTATTGAATTATATATGATAATTATTAACATATAGTGGTTAATTTGAGGTACGAGGTTATATATAGTTTCTATAAAACAGATATATATACTTTTGAATGAAATATTACAAAATTATACTTATAATATCTATAGAGTGTATATATTATTATATTTTACCCATATTTGTTAAGTGTATTACACCTGAAAGATGTGGAAGTTTAAATCATTATTTATAATATATTACACTCCGCGTATATATGCAAATTTAGAGTAAATCACATTACGATGTAGAAAGCAGAGTAATCTTGAGTTACGAGTGTGTATTTACCTCATTTCATCAGTATTAATAAAACAGAGGGTGGTTTTATTTTATAAAAATTCCGCAGTATTTTTCTCATACGGATTTAATAAAAATGAGATAATCGGATATCATTCTTAGTTAATTTAAATATACCTAAAAACTCTCCATATATTAATAACAAAGGACAATCATTATTATAATTGAGTTAGTACTTACACTATTATTTAAAGTACACAAAATGTTCACTGAGAATTATGATATATGATTTATGCTTTATTATTTTACTAATATTAATTAATTATTAAAATTTAATTTTATTATATTTAAATATTATAACGTTATACTATTATATAGTATTAATTGTGAATATAATTATAATATGATATATACATATATATTTAATATATATTAATATATTATTATAATATAATATATAATATTATATATATAATATTATTTAATATTCATGGCTTATATTTATAAATAAATTTATTAATAGGATCAATCGATATTATATTAATATTATATATATTATAAATATCATTACTTTACATCATAAATGGAAATTTATTTATGAAAACATTTATAAAAATATCATGATTTAGGAATAATCATAGATGAAAAAGAAAGATAAATATTGATACGTTTGAAAAATGCCAAAAGTACGTTGACAATAATGCTTTACGGTAAAGTACCTAAAGTACATAAAGATGCAGGAGCAACAAAGTTTAACTAACAACTCTAATATTTATAAATATATTTAATCAAACAGTATCTCTCTATAGAGATTTTAATAAACATATACAGATACATTAAGTTTATCTTTATACTTATTAGATATATTATATTATATCTATTTAAAACTTATTTATATTTTATAAAGATTATAAAAAATATTGACTAAAGAATACTAAGGTATGCAATAAGTAGCTCATTAACTTCGATACCCTCAACCATCATCTGAGTATTTTATACCACCATTATGTTAGTGTATTTTATTGGAATATGTATATAATAATTTGAGTTATTTTATGTAGCTATATTGATTAATACACAATTCGAGTTATTTAATATAGCTTCCTTATTATATTAAAATACTACTGAAGTAATTTACTAGCTTATAGTTATATGTGTGTTGAGTATCGACAGACTAAAATATTATATATCTCATATTATTGTCGGATTTCTTAAAGTTGTTTGAATATAGATAGACTTTTAAATATTATGAGAGATATTCAGTCTAAGTAAAGCATTATGTGAGATATTATTTTAATTTATATTAGCATGCTATTATTCTGAAGATAAGTAGGCATGCAAATAAGGTAAATTTGAGACAGGGCGGACTTTATTTAATATTTGCTACTAAGATCTCTTTAAAAGATGTAATTAGTTTTTAGTAAATTAATTAAAGTGTACTTTATATTGCATATATATTATACATGCATGAAGAAATATTTAAAATTTTCTAGAAACTGATTAAAATACATAATTTATAATTAATAATATTAAAAAGGAGAAATTTTACGGTCAACTGTGAGTTTATAAATAGAGGAGGGATTCTGAATATTTTTTTCCATGTATTAATTACTTTGTATATATACAAGTATGTGTGTTTACCTTTATTGAAAGGTTGGTATAATTATAATATAAATGTTATGATATAAGTAAATATATATAATAATATAAATATCAATATTTAATAATTATAATAGAAGATAATAATATTTTTATCAATTATTATAATTATATTAGTATATAAAGGTAATATATTATATATATTTTAATAATAATAAAAATAGTTATTATATTGTTTAAAGATAAAAAAAAGGACTTGATATATATATTTGTAGGTTACACTTATCCTCTTAAAGGCAGCAAGTCTCCAGATTATTGTGCACTCAAATTGATATTCTTTATAACCTATACTATCCTCAGTTGTAATTATTAATTTTCAACTAATATATAGCTATCTATATATATATATATATAATAAACTTTGTATCTTTATTCAAAATAATTAATATATTCATGAACTCTTTTTTTTTTACTGAAGGAGGTCATTCGATATAGTAAAATGATTAAATAGAGTAAATTATTTATTTCTAAGTGTGGAGAGGTGGAGATTCTCGACTGACTCTGTAAAGTCTAATAATAATTCAGCAACAATATTTTATTTCAAAAATATGATTATCAAAGAAGATTAAAATCTATAAATAATGATGTTTCTCATATTAATTCAATGGAAAGAAAAAATTCCCCTCTTTTATTCCATCCTTCAAAGATCATCAATCAGAATAACTCCTGATTCGTCTAAAATAAAATTAAAGGCTTGATCAAAGTGTTACACTCACCTATATAATTGTTAAATAATTAAAAATTATAAATTAATATTTTAAATATATTATAATAAATATATTAGAATGTTTTTAGAATCATATACAATATAATAATAATATACACTTAACTTAAATATATATACTTATTATATATTAGTAATATTATATATTATATAGTTAATATAAATATATATATTAATATATATTAGCTATTATATATTATGTATTATATTTTTTATATATCTAATATATAAATTATAATATTATTATTAAATTATATATAATATCGTAACTATATTATTATTATTAACTTAATTTGAACTTATTTTTAAACTTAGTAGCAAAATAATATTTTCCTTCTTAATTTTACTATCCAAAACTATCTACTTAATGTGTCGTTGCTTTTATAGAAAGACATGGTTGATAAAATAAATTATTTAATCTAAGATGGTCGGTCGTGAGTGTGATAGAAATCATATATGATATATTACCAGGTTTTTCTAATTTGTCCATTAATCGATAGGCGATGATGAGCTACAATATTTATTTATTAAATCTAAAGTTGAAAATATATACTCTCTCTACAATCGTAATTCCCAGTTGACACACAGCGTCACATGATCCTGTTCCCGGTCATTTTATAACTAATGGTATACTATTTAAACACTACCAAATTAAATAAATGTTTTTATAATGACACAATTAATCATTCATTGAATATTAATTAATCCTAATTATAAACATTTATATGGTCACATGTGCCATCACTTCCGGCTTTCACTTCTTATAAGCATTCTGAGATATAACTATAATTGTTAGAGAAATTTTTACTTTTATTCTTCTACATTATTCATATTTATCTTATAAAATTTTATTCCTTTATAACTTCTTTACAATAAATAAATACACTCTCATTAGTAATAAAGCTATAGCTTACGTAGATCTCTTCTAGAGCTAATGCAATACTATCTGTCTTAGCAGTTTATTTGCCTTCTCCTTTTGCCTTTTTAAAATAGGCCAATAAAATAAGCTATATCATATAAAAAATCAGGCTATAAAGTCATATTTTTCTCTCTCATTATAAGGAAAGCTCTACGAATTTGTATAATCTTTAAAGTGATAAAATCATAATTTTTTGTAACGAATATATACAACTACTCTGAATTGAGAAAATATTTTAACAATTTTAAAATAATTTTTTTTATTAGGCTTTTATTTATTTTCTATACATTTATTATCATTATTGTAATTAGCAAGTAAAATAAGAGCGTGTAAATTTTAAAAGGCAGTAATATAACGAATTTCTAATCACTATCGGATGAATTTTTTTTTTTACCAGTGATTTTATTTATGAGAGTTTTTTTGTTTATTTTAAACTGAACCTGAATTTTAGATTTTTATTCTTCTAGAATATATGTAGAAACTGGTAATATGGGAGAGTTTATTTTTCTTATCTTTATATTGGTTACTTTTCTTAATCCATCAGATTAGCAATAAAAATGTGTGAAGTGCAAGTTGTCATATTTCCATATTGTGAGGAGGTTGAAATAATTCTTTTTTTTCTCTCACTTTAATTTGTGTCTTAATATTATATAGTTTATCGTGTGTCAAATTGTAATATGCATTTTTTATAAAAGTGATACATCAATTTTATATAATATCAATAGTTGTGTCTTTATATATAGAGTTCCATTTTTTCAAACACTTCTTTTTTATGACAGATACGTCTTTATACTACTGAGCTACAAAAATAAATCTAAAAATAATGCACGCAATTGTTTAATACGCTATCATTATATATATATATCAATTTTTTAATTTTCTTGAGTGATGTTGTTAGAAACTTATTCTTATTCAAATCCGATGACTCATTTCAATTTTACCCAATAAGTCATAAAACATAACTACAATACTATATACGTTCACTAGGTATATAATATTAAGTGTCCTAGTTGTAAGTTCTTGTTTGTTTGTTGGTTCGTAAATTCACTTCTAAAAATTTCGAGAAATGAATTACATAACTTGATAATCAGGGATAAGTTCATTTATCTACATATGAATTAAGCCGCACTCTGAGAGAGAATGGTTCAGAGATGAGATTCTCTTAAATTCTTGAAATCATGACAAAGATTCGGTTAAGAAATTTGAAAACCTTAATTGAAAATTTGAGGTATTTATCTTTTATTAGCAATATTTGAGCCTGAAAGATATTTGGTAGAGATATGTTGAGGTTTATTGACTTGAAAGTAGTTTAGCCAACACTGCGTCTCAATTAATATTATGATATAATACCCTATAAAACTTGTTTAGATAGTGTTACGTTCACAACACTTATTACTTAGGTAGAGCATGTATATATAGTCTTCAATATAATCTCATACTATTACTATATGACTGAGAATTAGATAGGATATAAAGATAGCTATCTTCTATAATATCCCTTATATTAACTTAGAATAATTGTATACAATGAGAGAATCATGAGTATATAGCTAACTCCACTTATCAAAGAAGTACATATTTATTATACAACTGAAGTAAAAATTTTTTTATATAGACCAATTATATGATGGAGTTCCATAAAATTATGATCGTGTATTTATTACCGAGATGAGTGCCAGATAAATATACATATATTTCGTTTGGATTCCGGAACACATTAATACATTAACATTACATTTCAAATATGGTATTTATTAAGATTTAATTAAGTTTAATTTATATATATCGCAAAATATATATACTATAATATAATTATACGCTTTATATAAATATTATATTTGTTATTAATTATAGAAAATATATATAAAACTATAATGTAATATAAATAGTATTTATCCATAATTCGACAATCCAAAGATCAATCATATACCATTGTTTTATTAAGTTATTAATAACATAAGTACAGTCAACTTCATATATTATATAAATGGTGGTAACAATATATAAAAATAAAAACAAGAAATTTTGTTATGTAAACAAAGGTTGGAGAAAGATTTATGGATAGGAAATTTCTTTCAATAATTATATATATTGAAACCTTATAGATTCTAAATAGAAATTTGCATTTCTGCATTGAAAGTAAAGAAATTAAATAAAAGCAACAACTACATCGATGGGTAGATGTTGAATTTTATTGTTATAAATATTTATGGTACAAATTTAAGATAATATAAAAATATATATGATTAATATTATGTCTAAATGTATATGATTTTCTTTATTGTTCAACAGTTGTGTTTGAAGTACACCAAGTGAATACAATTTGTTAAATTTTGATTATTTAGGAGTAAAAGCCCGTTACTGACCTATACCTTGAATTTACTTGCACTACAGAGGCCTTCACTTCACTAGGGGTCGCGCCATACAAGTTTTGAATAAAACTGGTTAATATAATTAAGTTAATCTTTAAGCTTCATCATAAATTAATAATTAAATCGCCCCACCTGTCGTCTAGACCAACCCTAAAAGGTAAGATTTTATACAACAAGTTTAAGAGGAAAAATTTTCAATATAAAAATATATAATAAATATTAAGATTAATTAAAATAATAATAATCTAATTAATAATTAAATAATTAATTATTTTAATTAAATGAATAAATATTGATTTACATAGGATAGAATTATAATTATTCAAAATTTATTAATTTATTAAATAATAATCAATTAAACTATCTCTAAAATATAATATATATATATCGTTGACGTATTTGAAAGGAAAAATTAAATTAAAATAGAGAAATTAACAAAGAAGGATGAAATGTAAAAAAAACAAAAAACAAAAAAAAAAAAAAAACATGAAAAATTAAATAATTAAAACATTTTGCTTTTTTGTGTAACTTCAAAAGAGCTTTGCATAAAAGTTGCGATTTTTATATCGCAAAAAGAGATAAAGAGATGCGCAATAGCGATAAAAATAAAAGGGACAAATTTTATATCTCATAAAGAATAAAGAAAGAAAAAAAGAAGGGAGCGATTTTTATATCGCAAAAGAAACACTAAAGAAAAAAATAGAGGGACATTTATATCTCTAAAAATATAATGAAAGAAAATGTGCGATATTTTTTTTTTATCGCAACAAAGATAAAATATATATCGAAAGATCGTCTCATTTCGTCGCTTAATTAGTTTGTCTTCGTCTGTTGCGAGTTTTGATAAAGTCTTCCAAGTTCCAACACTGAAATTAATTACGTCAATATCTGATCATCCCCTTTCAAACAATATTAAAAATTACATTCTCAGATGTAATAAAAGGAAAGAAATAAGAAATATGAAGAAAATATAATAATAATAATAATAATAATAATTAATATAATAATAAAATAAAATAAAAATAATAATTTATAATAATAATAATAATAATAATAATAATAATAATAATAATAATAATAATAATAATAATAATAATAATAATAATAATAATAATAATAATAATAATAATAATAGAAAAAAGTGGAAACATAAAAGATCGTCGCAAAGACAGAATATTATATATATATATATATATATTATATATAATATATATAGTTATATATATAACATATAATATAATATATATATATATTATATATAATATTATATATATATATATAATATTATAATATAATATTATATATAATAATATATATATATAAAATATTATATATACTAAATAAATATAATATATATATATACTATATAAATAATATTATATATATACAATATATAATTTATATATATATATAAATTAAAGCTGAAATATATTTTTATCATAGAAAGTGTAAAGTGCACAAATTGTTTAGGGCTTATATATTAATTATATATAAATATATATAATAATATATATATATATATAATATAATAATATATATATATATTTTATATATATATTATATATATATAATAATATGTATTAATATTATATAATATATAATATATATATATATATATAATCTATAATATATATATATTATATATATATAATATAATATATATATATTATAATATAATATATATATATATAATATATAATATATATTAAATATAATATATATATATAATATTTTATATCTTATATTTATATTTATATTATATTATATATATAATAGATAATATATACTATAATATAATATATATATATATATATATATATATTAATATATTATTATATATAATATATATATATATATATTATATATATATAGGCCCCTTTCTGTTTTAGCAATGGTGAGTTTGAATTTTTTTTGTTTTTTTTAATATATTCACTATATGATACAACATATGAATTTCATGGTAACGACATAATTCAAAAGTTCAAGGATTTAAATAATTTTTAAAAATCACATTTTTGTTAAATATTGTTTTCAAAGCTAATATCTCGAAAATTACGGACACTATACAGAAAACCAATTACAATTTGGAAATCAGCGTATAAAGCTTATATAAAAATAAAAAAGCAAAAAAAAAAACATTTTTTTCATAAATTAAATATCTCAAAAAGTACGACACAGAGAATAGCAATTATATTATTTGAATAGCGTATAAAGGTAATCGCTCCCTACGTAAAAAATAAAAAAATAAAGATAAAAAAAATAAAAAAAAAAAAAATATTTTAGGGGGCTCGAGCCACGGGGAACACAGGGGGGACTTTCCCCGTAGGGGAGGGGCGGAGAACCCCGCGACACCCAAATAATAAAGAGCGGGGGTTCGGAGACCCTCCCCGAGGGGGGAAATAGTCCTTACCCTGTCGTTTCCCCCGGAAGGCCGAGAACCCGACTACTGCCATCTCTGGGTTTACCCTATGGTATTTCCTTTAGTTAAAAAAGAAAAAATTTTTTTTTAAAAGTTACTGATCCGTAAAACGTAACTTGGTCCTATATATTTTTAATCATGTCCTGTTACACTGAAATTTATTGTCTTGACTCAGTATTAGTAGCTATATATTTAAAAAAAACAAAAAAAATCACAACGCCTTGTCTTGTAAACAGAAAAAACGCCTATTATATAATAAATAAATAATATATTATATATATATATATAATAATATTATATATATATATATATTATATATATATATAATTATTATATATATATATATATATATATAATATATATATTATATCATATATATATAATATAATATATATATATAGTATATATATGATTCGACGGTCATCGAGTAAAGACGCTGTAAAACCAGAAGGGAAGCGAAAAAGAGAAACATCAGAGAAGAGGGAAGAATGAGAAAGATCTTGGAGTGTTATTGGAAAGTACAAAAAAATTTGAGAAGCAAGCAACATTTGCTTTGAGAATTGTGTTTTCAGAAGAGAGGATTTAAGTTTAAGTTTTGTTTAATAGCTAGTAAAAAATATATGTTTTATTGAGTGGAATTCACAGGAAACTAAATTTAGAGTACTCTTTAAGTAATATCGTTTAAAAATCTGAGATGGAGGAGCAACATTTATTTAATCTCCTTCAATTTTGAATAATTTGCACGAGGTGAAGATGTGTGAAACTTTATATTCTACATTTAGTAGATCGATCCCTTGTGTGAAGCTGCAAAATTTCTAAAGCCGACCTTTACGCACTGCTTATGCAACACTCGGGTGACTCTGTGTCATTCCCAAAATCCCCGTCTATCATTAATTCATTTTCACTGAATGTGTATAATGATAAACCCTTATCAATCACCAACGCCACCCTGCACCTGTGCGGCATATGGTTGATATGTTAAAATAAAAATAAAATAAAGTATAATTAATATATAATATATATATATATATATATATATATATATATATTAGTATATATATAATATATATTATATATATATAATTATATATATATTAATATATATATATATATATCTATATAGTGATAATATTATATTATCTATATATTATATATATTGTAAAAAATTTTTTATTGGGCTGTTTACTTATTTACTATAATCCTTATTACCGTGCTTTTTAAACCTATTATATTATTAAACCTTTTCTTTCTATAACTTTTCGGACGCCTGAAAACCAATCTTGGCTATATATATACTTTACTCTTCGCAGAAACTGTAACGGAGATATTAATGAACACTTTATATTTTAGTATTTAATGACATGAAATAAATTAATAACCTTAAATTATCCTATTCTAAATTTTTATAACCTTATAGTAACTTCTATTCTAGAATATTTAATCAAATTACTTAATTTAACAGAGACCAAAAATATTCTTCGGAAAACAGCGAAAAACAGAGCCAGTACACACAGAAGTCGTAAATCAATTTTCACATTAGATTAACAAACTTAAACAAAAGCGAACTTCTTCGTTTAGACCGAGCTGAGACAGAAGCATCAACACTTGGTAAATATCCAAAAAAAAAGACTGTAACAGTTAAATCGACCTATGATTTTGCGCGAATAGCAAACAAACAAATATGAAGGTTCTATGTGAAATGACACTTTTACGTTAAATAAATATCTTGACAGTTTTTTTTCTGAATTTTAAGCACCTTTAATCAATTCTGCAACTCTAAGATTTATCTGATCCCGAAAACTACACAATTTAGTAAATAGTACAACCTAAGAACGTCACTTATTCAAGGCTTATTTTTAAATACAGTAAGCCACTTACATGAAATTTTGTTAACTTATTCACTCACTATAAATATATTTCTGGTCGAAAATTAAATATATTCCGTTGACCAAATTCACTCGTTTGGACACACTGTGGACGCTTTCTCATCAGCGCACTTTAACTAACTTCTGGTGATTTAAGTCTTAGGTAACTAGTGTGCAAGTTTGCTTCCCGATTTTAATCCGGGAATTTCTTCCGTTCTCTCGTGTTTTATAAAAACTTAACCACCTTCAGCAGTTCTCCTGTCTTCCCTATAATCGAGCAATCAAGTTGCTCACAGTGTTATCTTTATCGATCCTACCTTTGCATAATAGTGCGTTGCCAATATTATTATATTTCTCCCTTTCAAGTTTGAACCCAAACGAAAAAACGAAGAGCAAAAAACAACTCTCCCAATACCATCCTCCCATGTTATTTAGCACTATAAAAATAAACCTTATTCAAATCGATAACATTACATCATTTCAGCATCTATAATAATTAATACAATAACAATAACAACTACATAACAAAAATAATAAATAATAATTATAATAATAAGTCGTACCTGCTATAACTTAAATAAAACGCATTCATGCAACAACAAACGCTATTCACTTTTGTTCACTTGCACACTCACACGTATTCTAATAAACATAAAATAACGCTAATAAAAATAATAATACATAATATAATATAATAACTCTCTC
>JABUQX010092737.1:0-10000 GCA_015478945.1 Trachelipus rathkii
TTTCAGTTGGGCAACAATATTTTGAACTTCTTTCGTGACTGAGAGGTGAATCTTGTTATATACTATGTTCTCATAATAATGGCGCTGTTTAATTTTGTATTGTGGGTTGGCTAGAGTTACGAATCGAATAAAGCCAATGCCTTCAACACAGCTAAAGGGAAGATCCTGCATAATAATCATCTCTGCTACTCGATAATCGAGTAATTTTTATTTTGAATTATCATTGCTCTAAGGCTTAATTTTTTGATAGCATTCCTCTCGAGTTTGGATTACGTTTTGCTTTCAATTTCATTTTGGTTGCAGAGGTGTCTCTTTTCTTTTTCTTCTCTTTCTCTCTTCTCAGATTATACTTTTCCTTTTTCATATAAGTAGTAGGGGGGCAATTCCGCACGAAAATGACCGCGACCTTTTTTATACTTTTCTGACCGCGGACCTTTTTTGAGCTTCGAATTTTACCCTGACTGGACCTTTTTGCCTTTACCTTTTTGCCTTGACCTTTTTTCGACCAACCCTTTGGTCTTCCATGGGTCATTTTTGGCCCACGGTATTTTTTGGGAACCCTAATTTTTTGGCAACCCTAATTTTTTGGCAACCCTAATTTTTTGGCCACCCTAATTTTTTGGCATCCCTAATTTTTTGGCAACCCTAATTTTTTCGGCAAACCCCTAATTTGCATACCCTTCGAAGAAGGTTGTGCGCCAAACGCGTTGCGTAACGCAAGCTTTGTGCGTACCACCCCCATATTTTTTCGACCCAACCCTTTGGTCTTCAATGGGCCATTTTTTGCCCACGGTAATTTTGGCCCACATTAGAGGCTTAGCCCTTTTTGATGTCTTTACCTTGTTTGACCATGATATTTCGGCCTTGACCTTGCCATATACCATGGGTCATTTTTGGCCCACGGTAATTTTTTGTCCTTCCTTTAGGGGCTTAGCCCTTTTTGATGTCTTTACCTTTTTGTCATTGACCTTTTCTCCAAAGCTTGCCATATACCATGGGTCATTTTTGGCCCACGCTAATTTTTTACCCACTCGTGGCCCACCCGTCACATATTTCGTTCCTAACTTGAACGTATGTATGGATCTATCCTAACTTGAACACCTACACACACACACACACACACACACACACACTTACACTTATACACACATTCACTATGACACTTATACACACATTCACTATGACACTTACATTTACACTTATTCACACGTACAAACACACTACCAACCCTTTGGTCTTCCATGGGTCAATTTTGACCCACCCTAATTTTAGGCCATCCCTAATTTTTAGGCAGCCCTAATTTTTTGTCCTTCCTTTAGGGACTTACGGTACAATTTTGATGCCTCAGCATTATTGATGCCCCAACTTTGATGCCTCAACTTTAATGGCTCCCAATCACCGTAAGGAGTATCTAGTGATGTTCTATTAGTGTTCTATGAGTATTCTATGAGTGCCAGGTGAGTGCCAGGTGAGTGCCAAAGTGAGTGCCAATTGGCTGCCAAATGAGTGCCAAGTGAGTGCCAATGAGTGCCAAGTGAGTGCCACATAGTGCCAAGTGAGTGCCACATAGTGCCAACTGAGTGCCACTTTTTTCAAGCCTTTTCTAGCCTCCCCTGAGCCTAGAATAGCCCTAATATGGGTGTCTACCCCTAGGTTCATAAGGTTATGAAGAAACGAATGGTGTACATTACAAGTTGCTAGAATGCTTCCCTACTATGAGTTAGTATTTTCTAACACTATATAGCATGCAAATATATATCTAAAGGAGCTTTTACACAGTGAGACAGTGACCGCCAAAACGTTTCCAGAGGTCCGCGTCCGCAGGCCAGCCCCTCCGCGAAACAGCCGCCACGTGCGCCCGCAGGCGCAATATTACCGCCCGCCGCGTGCGCCGCAGGCGCAATATTTCCGCGCAACCGCCGCCGCTTGCGCCCGCAGGCGCCATATCTATTACCGCCGCCGCGTGCGTCCGCCGCGCCAATTAACCGCGCTCGAACGAAAAAGATGATACAATGTGAAAACTATTCAAGAATTTCGTTTCAAAAATATACTATGAGTCATCATTTTTATTTCATACTTAAAGAAATTTTATTAAAAACTTATACTTTACATACCTTAAAGCAGTAAATCAGTTAAATCAATAGAGGTGGGTATACCTAACACCTAGGGGATCTAGTATGCTTTTGTTTTTTATGCTTTACTGCTTTAACGCTCTGCCTTTACTGCTTTAACTCCCTGCTTTACTGCTTTAACTCTCTGCTTTAACTCTCTGCTTTACTGCTTTTACTGCTTTAACTCATATGACATTACATACCCTTTCTTAAAATGCTTTAAATGATAGCGTACAAGGCTAAAGTCTGCCAGTAAGACATAGGCAATAAGATTACTATTCTTGCGTATTCTGGGCAAGATTAAGCCTGTCCACTATCATTTAACATGATTACAGTATTGGCTATTAATCCGTAAAAAGGCGAGCTACAGAGAGATAGGTCTCCGTTGTATAACATTTCATAATCACGTCCGTGAGGCAGTCCATTCACATGTAAACTGATACCTCTAAGGCCGAAAGGTGTGAATTTATAGGGTGACTTTTTCTCTATTAAATTCCCGGAGTATGCTTTCATGTTCCACAATCCCTATTATACTTTCTGTGGTAAATTTCCGTCACAATGTTAGGGATATTGATTACTCGATAATCCTTTATGAGTGAAATTAAATATCTTGGTTTCAACTCTCTTAATAGGGTATTTTGATGTAGTATTCAAAAGCGAATTTTCAATTTTCAAATGACGCTTGCTGGTGATAATTTCACTTTATTGACATAGAGATAAGCTTCAATAGTTGAAAGCAGGTTCTCTGCGACATTACGCTGTAGCAGTAGGTTAGGCATTTGATCCGTGATAAAAAATGATTCTAGTATCTACAGATGGTAGAATAGAATGAGTCTTTCTTGAGAGAAGATATCGCCATTTAATCGACCGTAAAATTCAAAAGTATTATTTATGACTTTAGCTGCTTTATCTATATGTGCAGCTTCATCTTTGAAGCTATAAAAACCACATGATTTGAGATGAGATTGTTTAGCATCGTCTGAATAATTTAACAAATGCTTCTATATAGCTTCTATAAGGATAATTAGCCGCTGATGCACCTAGTGAAGTTCCGTTAAGATAGACTTCAACCTGGGTGAAACATGTATACAGGGAAATTTGATTCTGTATATACTATATGGTCATCACCCGTAGGAAGATCTGTACCATCAGGTTTTGTCAATGTTTTCGTTTTTACATATAAAACACATTAGATGGAGAAGTACCTGGAATATTGAACTCTAGAGGAACATCTGATTGTAATTGAATGCAGAGGATTAATACTGATAAAGTTTGGACTCGCTAACGCTAATCTGTGTAGGGTTCATGAGAGAGATCCCAATCACTCTTACAACATCAGACTAGAAGATGAAGGAAATGCATCTATAGCATGTGCGAGCTCTGCCGTATATATGACATTTTCATGAAAAACCTTACTTATATACACACAATCGGTATAAAAGTTATTCAGTTAGTATTTAAATAGCAAATACATCAATACATTTTTTCTTAGAGGTTTTTTCGCTTAGTCTTTTTCTTTATGACAATCTTTCTGATCCCTCGACCTTGTCCTGACATTTTACGTCTTATTTACGCTTAACATCATCCAACATCTCATCTGAAACATCGGCTATACGTCTTTTTAATGCTGTACGAGGATTATTTTCTGCAGCAATATCTTGAATAGTATGCAAACCTGTTCTTATAGCTTTTTTACCTATATATTCCCCACCTTTCCTGAGTAGAGGCCTTGCACTTCTCCATAGCTTGGCAAAAAATCCACCAAGGCCATACCCCCTCTGCATTTTTGTTCCCCTGAATACCCTTTCGTCGTCCATTATTACAGGAGTATCTTTCTTATACTATCTTTAACTGTGAGAGTATGTTAATGAATGAAAAATATCTGACTACACCTCTTATATATTCCATTATGCTGTAATTACTGCATCTGTTTCTTTCTAATATGAACTTTGCATAACAATGCACCGTATGTAAAGGGAAAAGGATTTCCTTCTACATCTTTTATATGCACGCGTACAGAGTCAAAATTTTATCTATTCAGAGGTAGATAATGAACATTAGGGAATGTTATAACTTTACTCTCTTTAGGAAAATATACTACTCTTAATAAAGGAACTTTAGTATTACCTACATATTGATGATCAATTATATTTGTATATACATAAGCCATACCTGGGGATGAGCATCCGGATGGGTACATGTATAATGCGAACTCGATCTGCTTCTCTTTTAGTTCATGTGGCAGTCATGCGCGTTATTCTCCCACAGATAGTATAACCTCTTCAAAACATAGTAAGGGACTATCATGAGTATATCCAACTCAGCAATCACGTCTACGAATAGTTTACCGTGCCATGCGCGTGAATCGTTCGAGAAAAAACATGTCCCGGTCTCGTAGGTTTACATTTACTTTTGAACTTAAAGATATTATTACTTTATCTTCATAGGTACGCATATCAGTTTTGTAAACCAAGTCCTTACACATAATACTCATATCAAAGAGATCGTTTAAATAACTAAAAATAGCAGGCACCGATTTAAAATATGACCTCCGCAAAGTAAATTCTTCAAAGAAATATTCGTAGCAAATGTTGTCGTATTCATCTTTTTGGCAATTGTAGTCCTTTTCAGATAACGAGTATCTTCCACTTGTAATATAGTTTCAATACATTCTACACTTCTGTACACCCCCATCCAGAATAGATTGTGAGGTAAATTTTCTATGTCAGTATTTAATATCATTTCACATAATCCTACTTCGTATGCCTCTCTTTCAAGTTGTATAGGATTCATTAGCACAGTTGTAAAATCCGAGAGTTTATTATCAGGATGTAAATCCAAGGAGGCTGAAGAAGGCAGAGTTATATAAAAGTGATCTACACTCTCCATGATTATAATGACAACTGATTAATGCTTCTTTAACTTCACTTGCTTTTATATAAGTATTAAACTTGGCAGGATAATCCCCTCCAATTTCACAAGCTAACTGCTTTTATTTTTCCCATTTACTCTCTTAAGCTAATATTTTTCAAGTTTTTATATTCATGAGTTACAGGCATTGAACCTTATTTTTGTATTTCCTGGTTTATAAAATCCGCCGTTTATTTTTTCACCCATTAAATCTCCAGATAATATAAACTTTAACTATCACGACTGAATGGTCGGATATTGTGGACTTTAAAAACTTCCGTAGTCCAACCAGGATTCATATCCTTTTCTAAACCTTTCTTCTGTTCGAGAAACTCTTACATATTCGTTTACCTTTATTCCTGAATTATCTTTGATTTTGTTTTCTTTCACCCTATGCGCCATTACGTCCTCTAGTTTTGACATCTCTAAGGAGTTGACTTTTATAGTTCTATGGCTAAGACCTGTTATAAGGAATAAGCCAGATCCGATCCAGTATATCAATTTATTTAAAAGTATTCATTTTAGTTAAAATACCTATGCATGCGTTCTTTAAAGTGACGCTAGGACTCTTTCAATATTGCCGCTTTGTAATTACGGAAAAATGTATTGTAAATAGCTTATACCCATACTCCCAGAGCATCTTCCTGAAAACTCTCGCACCCTTGAATTCCATTCCTGAATCCTGTCCAAAATGATTTAGGTATTCTCCGCTCGTCCTCTATAATTTCAAGTACAGCATCGGCGACTGAAGCTGATCTTTTATCTTTTATTGGCTTCAACCACAAGTATCTAGAGTATACGTCAATTGTAAAAAGTATATATTGAAAACCTTCATTATAAGAGCTGTATTTAATCATTTCCGATAAATCTAACTGCCATATGCTATCGAGCTGCGGAGATATGGTTTTCCGTGTAGGAAATTTTTTTCTTACAGGTTTATGTAGAGTAAAGGCCTCTTCACCCTCCAAATATGCTTTTAACTCTTTTTTCTCAATATTAGGATACCTTAAAGCAAACCTAGTGAAACCCCCAAAACTATTTGGCTCCCTCAGATTGAAGTAATACTTATATCAACTACCTCCTTCGCCTCCATGTTGTCTACTGACACACGTGTAAGTATATATTATATATATATAATATATATATTATATATATATATATATATATATATATATATATTATAATATGATATATATATATATATGAATATATATATATAATATAATATATTTGTCACAAAAGTAATTAGCGTCAAAGGATAAAGAAAGAGAAAAGATTTAAAAATAACATTTATTTATATCAAACATTACAGCTAAATAAAATATATATATATATATATATATATATATATATATATATATATATATATATATTATAATATATATATATATATTATATATATAATATATTATATATATGATAATACATAATTACGATTTAATCCAACTATGCCTATTATAAGGTGTTTTTCTTGTTCGTTCTCTGGTAACACGTTTAAATTTATCTGATGCGTAAGAAGTGCCTGATGGACTTGAATCAGGTCTTGGCGTAACGGGATATTATCTAAGTCTGCTAATCGCGTTGTATTTAAGATTAAACTTCTGGGAAAATTAATAGTCTGAAGTTCTTGTTTGATATCATTCCATCCTTTTACAGGCCCTTTTTTTCCAGTTACGTGAGAGATCAGCTATCAAGTCCACAATATTTGATCCTTTAACTATTTCATTATCAATTACGATCTGGCCTGCTTCATTCAAAGTTAATTGGTCTTTTAAAATATTATATAAAGCTATTCCTGATTTACGCACTCTAATAGGTAAGCTCTCCTCTAGGATATTTTTAAATTTTTCTTCATTTTTCACTTCAAGTTTTACTTCATTAGGAATATCTACATTATCGGTTAGCGGAATACGTAGGGATGGGTGTAGGTGCAAGTCTTTAAGATCTATCAATTTTTGTATGCATCTTGGGCTATAAGAGGCGTTCTCATGGATGTTAATGTCCGAATTTAATATTCTGTACACTTCTTTCTCGTATTTGTTTATCTGTTCAACTTTAGGATCATATAAGCTGATTAGGTAAAGGCCTGCTGAAAGCTAATGAATCGTTCACAATATAAGGATTCTGTTGGTGCAGCTGTTGTTGGTGAATGTGAAAGAGGTTGTAATGCATTGTGTGGCAATATCTGCGTATATGGTGGTGTGAATGATGAAACTGTGATTGGGGATTTTGCGCAAGGTGCGGCAATAACTGGCCATATTGAGGTTGTAAATGATGAATCTGAGGAAACTGAATTCTGTACAGATGCTGAATTATTATACTTCATTTTCTCATACTCATTATATGGAAGTACAGCAACCTTCTTCATTATGGGACACAACCACTTAGATATCAGTGGAGCTATAAGCGGAGAAGAGTAATGGTAGGAATACCCCTCCTCCTCTCTGTAGTAACTTCTTTTTTATTTCAGCATTTTTTATGTTGCAGCGAGAGTTTTTTAATGATGTTTTCTATAAACGGACGTAGCTTTACCTTCCTGTGTGATTTAAACATCCTTTATAAGATTTAATTCTCTCAGCATACACACTGATAATTTCTCATCCTCACTAATTAGTTTACGTTTTCAGAAGGTTTCAGCTTTTTAATTTTGTTATAAAGAGGTAAAATACTTTGCAACTAGAGCACTCATTATTCAGGTATGTATTACATGTTTCTATTCCATTAGGAAGAATGTTGGTACGCAGCAAACACTCTGTGCGTTGTTTTTGGGAGTGAAGTTCACACATCAAATAACCGTGGGGGATCGAAGTAAAACCTCTTTATATACTTTTTAAAGAACTCTTTCCTTGAAGGAAACATTGAGTTTGCCAATTACCATTAATTTGGCTCATGCTCTTGCTCTGCGCCAAACAAACAGCAAATACTGTGTGTTATAAAGAAACACCTTTCGCATATTGCTGCTTTGATTGAAAAATATTTCCTTTAGTATTGAAAGGCAGAGATATTTAGATGGTGAGAATAAACTGTGAATGCTTCTGCTATTTCCAAAATTCAATTTGTGCATTAAAATCATCTAATACAATAATTTTGTGCCCATGTATATTGTCCAACGATCTAATATCGTATATGCCTTCATGAAATTGAATCACATCTTTATATTCTTTAAATTTTTCCTGATAAACATTATAACACCATATTATTTTTACAGGGGTTTGCTCAAATCTCCATTTTCCTTTAAAAATTTTAAATAATAGAAAGGTTTTACCACAGCCTGTCGGCCCAGCTACAAGACATGTAGCCGGACTTCGGAAAGTAAATTTCTCCACATCCATACCCGTCAAGTAGATAATGAATAATGAGTTTAATTAAAGTTGTAACGCAGTAAAATATATACCTGTTTAATAAAAATTCGTACAATTTTATTAAAATAAAATGTTTATATAACAGAAACTCTGTGTGTTTTAATACTTTTTATTACATAGAAAAAAAATAAAAAGTATTAAAACAAAAATAGAAATAAAAATTAAAAGTATTAAAACAAAAATAAAAAAATATAAAAGAAAAACATAATGTTAATAAATATATGAGTTTAAAAACAGTAAAGCAGAAAGTTAAAGCAGTAAAGCAGGAAAGTTAAAGCAGCTTAAAAGCAAGAAAGCTTAAAGCAGATAAAGCAGTTAAAACAAAAGCATTACTAATCCTAGTGTTAGTGTAACACAAGGGGTTATGTTCAAGTATTTATGGAAAGTTAAAAGGGGGGCCAAAAGTAAAGCAGAGAGTAAAGCAGTAAAGCAGAAGATGCTTTTACACATCTATGAAACAAAAGGAAAAATGATGTTATGATGGAAAGGCTAAAGGCCTAAGGGATGTAAGGGACATACGGAAATAAAGACAATTCGTCTAAGCGTAAAGGAGTGTAATTCCCTAGGTGTTAGGTAACACCTCTATTGATACTGATTTACTGCTTTTAGGTATGTAAAGTATATGTTTTTTATAAAATTTCGTAACAATTGTTTAGTAAAAATGAATGACTCATAGTATATTTGAAACGAAATTCTTTGAATAGCTTACATTGATATCATTATTTTATCGTTTCGCCGCGTAATATTGCGTCTGCGGCACGCACGCGGCGGCGGGTTACGCGGGGATAAATTGGCGCCATGCGGGGCGGGCACGCGGCGGCGGTTACGCGAGAATATTGCGCCTGGGCGTGTGCGCACGCGGCGGTGTTTCGCGGAGGGGGGCTGGGCCTGCGGACGCGGTACTCTGAAACGTTTGCGGTCTACTGATCTCAACTGTGCTAACTCTTTAGATATATATTCTGCCCATGCTATAAGTGTTATAAAAATACTAACTCATAGTAGGAAGCATTTCTAGCAACTTGTAATGTACACCATTCGGTTCCCATACCTTATTACTAGGCGGTAGACCACCCAGTTATTAGGCTATTCTAGGCTCCAGGGAAGGCTAGAAAAAAAGGCTTGGAAAAAAGTGGGCACTCAGATGGCACTATGTTTTTATGGCACTCACCTGTGGCACTATGTGGCACTCCACTTGGCACTTCCATTGGCACTCACTTGGCACCATTGCACTCATTGGCACTCACTTGCGCACTCACCTGGCACTCACCCTGGACACTCATAGATACTCCATAGAACACTAAAGAACATCACTAATACTCCTTACGCGTGATTGAGCCATAAAGTTGAGGCATCCAAAGTTGGGGCATCAATTAATGCTGAGGCATCAAAATTGTACCGTTAGAATAGCAAAAGTGGCGAGAGAAGATTAGGGCTGCCGTAAAGTGAAGATGGGCCTAGAAGAGTTAGTTGGACGTCGAAAAAATTGACCCATGGAAGACCAAAGCGTGTAGTGGTGTTGTGTAGCGTGGTGGAGTAAGGTGTAAGATGGTAGTGGGTCCATGTGTGAAATGATAGAGTTTCATAGAGATGGTGGTGTTAAGTGTAAGTGGAGAGTGC
>JABUQX010092737.1:17500-22500 GCA_015478945.1 Trachelipus rathkii
GCCATTCCCTATTTGATGTTTTCTCAACATCCTTAACCGTTTTATCTATTACGATTTTCAACATCCCGTCATGATTTACGATATCCTTCGTAGTACTGTTTAGCGTTAGACCCTTAGCTCTAACTATGTGCTCTACACCTCCTCCATCTTTTTTTACCAGTCTTATAGCGTACGACTTAGGTCCAGTGCACACGAAACTATCAGCCAAAAACTCCTCACCAATCTCATCAGTTAAATCTCCTAGAAACTTCCCTGTCGGTGGTACATATTCGCCGGGACGTGCTATGAATATGCAACTGTCCGTGTCACAGTATAATACACGCTGTCCTAAAGAGTCCATAATGTTATATAACTTCACTCTAGCGTATGCTGTGACGAATGCGGCGATGGGAATATTAGCTGATTTAGGTGTATGATCAGCGTACTTGGTATAGCGTACAGAAACTATATGTTTCTGCCCTGCAACGGTGATATTGAGAATCTCAATATCGGATCGCTCGGTTAAGGCCCATACTTCGGCATAGCTATTGCATATAATGTCCTCATTCCTCGGCGAATTTTGGCCAAGCTTCCCCCACAATGAATTAAGGAACAGTTTTGCTATGTACCGTAAGCAAGGGTTGCTTTTGATCATAGCTTTATCGAGTTTCACACCCTCAATTCTTTCAAACTCGGCTATGAAGAGATCTTGCTCCTCATCAGTGAGTGGAGTACCGTCGTCATTGACAGGAAATCCAGAGGCTTCAGTTTTCCATTTTAGGAACAACTTGATATACTCGTCAAACAGCCCACTCGTACGTGTAAATGTCCATATCTCGTGTATCTTCTTGATTTTATATCCTTTAAGAACCGCAAGTTTCAATTCAGGGGATGTATACACACCCGAAATCTCTCGTTGTTTTTCGGTATGGTTACACAGACCCTCGTAACCTTGCTCTGTACACGTACGGCAAAGGGTAAAGATCAATCGTTTATCGTATTTACCGGGTAAAACCGGTATGTACAAGTTCTGAGGAGGGAGAACATCAACGTAAGCTACACCAAAATAAGTGGTCTCCATGTCTTCGATATACCTTTCGATCGTTGGTAGTTCGCTGCCGACAAGTTTGGTAGGAATCCCCGTAGGGTACTCCATGGTTTTCTGGACCGAGGGGTAGAGTGAAGTGAAGTCGTAATAATATATCTTCACCTCCCCCTTGGTGGAAGGGTAATAGTAAACGAACGGTTCTGTACGCCCACCGTACAGAGCATCACCAATACACAACCGCTTGTTAGCTACACCATCATCTACTTCGACCACATATTTGCCTAAATTCATAGTTTTTTCCTCACCCCCCTTAGTTACAGTCACAGTACCCTCCTTCCGCATGGCTTCCCATTCACACTCCCAAATTCTTACAACTTCATAACCTTCTCTTTTATACGAAGCTTCTTGTAACATAGCCATTCTATAAAGATCGAGACTCGATGTTTTACCTAAATTTTTACGACCTTTCTCACAGTTCTGATGGCCATGCCAAATACATCCATGAAACAAGTACACAATCTTTTTCATAGCTACATTACCCATACCTCTCCATCGTTGTTCGTTCCTGCCTTTCAAATCACCATCTACTCTAAGCGCTCTCAAACCTACGAAATCCTCCCCATCAATAGCTGTGTATTCGGTAACCGGTACCTCAGCATATCCATCAGGCTGAAGACACTTATTCTTAATTTTAAATACTCGCTCCCCCCCATTCCTAGCATGCTCGATATTTTGTCCCGTATACATCTCCATAAATTCCAACCATCTAATGCCTTCGTATGAATAGTTCTTCCCGCCACCCCTCCCTATATGAGCTATAGTGTTATTCGGCATAAATTTAGTTTTAAATACTCTGAAACACAATGAAGCTATCGTACAACAATCATCCAGACAATCTATTTTATACGTGTTAAGGAATATTCCTCTAAACTTTTCAAAACACCGTCTTAGAATGTCGACGTCTTGTACACAGTACTTCGTACATTCTGATTTAATATCGTAGTCTCTATTTTCATAACTGCTCCACCATTCATCAAAATCCTTTTTCTCACTTTCGCTCATCAGATCAACTTCAAACAATGTTTTATCGGGAATAGGTCCTATATAATTTATAGTGTCCTGAGTGAGGAATCTGTATGGGAAGAAACCTTTAGCCAGATTACCCTCTACCCATACATTTAGGTAGTTTTTTCAATGCGCAAGGCATGTATAATAATGTATCTTTGAAATGAATATTGTGCTGACTGGTCAATGTGATAATTTTAGTCCCTCGCTTTATTGGGTTAGTCGATATTGAACTCGCCCAGGGTCTAGCTAGCAGTTTGCTGAAGACAAACTGCGTATCAAATTTTGAACCATTATGAGCGGCAACTATTATTGTATCTTTTTTATGTTTTGAAGCAAAGAGGGCGAGATATTCTATAAATTTATCCACTGGACATTTACCATACACATCAGTGGACGTTAAATCTAAATGAAAAGTTTCCATACGTCTTACACCACAATTTTCACATTTATTCTCATTTACCAGTTCCTTATTGCTAGAAAAAAAAAAAATAAAAAAAAAAATAAAATAAAAAAAAAAAAAAAAAAAAAAAAACAAAAAAAAAAAAAAAAAAAACATTTATAAAAAAAAAGCATGCTCACCAACAAATAAGGAATCATGTCAACTATAGCTTTCCCATTCTCATCCACTCTAGCATTATGATTATACGTCTCTATATCATAATATATGGTATATACATTCTTTGCCCGTTCATTCACTTTCAATTTTTTCATGAAACATTTATGTCTACCATCATCAGGATCATACTTCGAACCACACGTGAAACATTGTATATTCTTACAATCATGCTGTTTATGACCGTGTTTATCAGCTGTATGCAAAGTGTCACAATCTTTACATATTTTTACTTTCACACACACCTTTTTCTGATGAAGTTTGAAACACGATTCATTATAGAATTTTCTATTACATTTACTACAGTGTCTAAGAGGGACAGGATTATTTAGATTACCCTTACATTTATGCGTGAAGCACTGACCGCATCTATACTCTTTACAATCATTCATTAAATGCACAGCCATATTATCTACAAAACTGTAACATTGAGGACAGAATACGGGGGACCTAATACCTTCTGCATTACGAATAGATAATTTAATAGAGTCAGATCTGGGGAAAGGATAGTAAAAATGTGTTGTAGCCGCATCAAAACCTATTATATAAAGCGGTTTATCTCTATCATTCTCTTGTGGTTTATACATAACGTGCATCTCACCATAGCGGTCGTTATTGTACACAAAAAGTCTACAACCTAATGTTCGTTCAATCAGGGGAAACTTATCAGGGGATAAAGGATCTGTATACTCTAGACCGCACCACCTAGCAATATCCTCGCCTAAGGTTGCGATTGTGGAACTGTGCACACCATCTATAAGCATCGTTGGGTTCATTGTAAGAAGTTTGTGGCACACAGCAATTGCTCTAAAACCGCAACCTACATCGTCTACTTCGCGAGTGTTGTCACTGGATCTCATATGTCTTTTGATAATGTGACTATTCCCAAAACCAACACCCCCTGGAAGCAAGGGACCCTGACCTTGCGGATTGTGTAGGACTTGCACCTCAGCTATAAAGTCGCTGAAAGTAGCTTCATCACCCGACTGAAAAGAGGCCGCTAATCTTTCTGTTAAATGAGGAATTAAATCTACCATATTCATTTTAGCATAAGGGATGTTTACATGATACGATCTACCATCTTTATCGTAAAATGTAAACCACACTCTTACCTCGTACTGGTTATGCGCTACATCCCGTTTTAAATATTCAATAATATCGTGAATCACCCTCATGAATGCATCCCCCAAATCCATCCCTTCCCTGAACACTCTGTCAGTGTTCACATGAATATTATACTTATGCACATCAACGATCCCCGAGAGAGTAGCGAAGGCTCCTTTTTGCACCTCTGTTACGTCCGCTGTGAAATCTCTGTCATTTCCCTCCTCCCTCTCTAGTGGTGGAGTTTCTGTTTGCTGAAGATTACCATCTCTATTCTGTAAAAACGGAATCGTCATGAATATTTTTATTTAAGCTATATAATATTATTATTTTCAGTAATTCATATTTTCATAGTTTAAATAAATAACTAATGCTCACCATAGAAGTCGAAGAGGGTACAGTCTCTGAAACGGGGGGGACAGGGTTATTAGCATCTACATCCGTTGTATTGAGAGACACTGCGTCATCATCATCGTCTGCATTAGACGGACCAGGCCTGACATAGACGATTTCTGATGCGTGTCTTTTATTAAGAAAAAAGCTGCTCTGGCCTCTTCCTCGTTTATATTCGCATGAACGTTTAGCCCTTGATCCCTCTGTTTAATAAAAATCAACCATGAATATATATATATATATATATATATATATATATATATATATAATATAATATATATATATATATATATATATATATATATATCTTATATATATATATATATATATATATATATATAATATATATATATAAACTAGCACTTACCCCTCCTTTAGTTTTTGAATTTGTAGGTCAAAGCTCTCTCTGCCTCTGCAAAATGGCTGTGTCATAGGATTAGATGTAGAAACTATTTCCCTTCGGTACCGGCTCCAGTTTGCTGTTGAGCAATTTCTAAGACGTTTGAATGTTGACGGCGTTCATAACTTCCGATATCAGCCTCTTTAGGGACCTTAAGAACCATTTTGGTGAGCCTGTAACGATCGATTTTGTTTCAGCTCTAAGACGCTGGAGTTGTCGACGCTCGTACTTGGAAGATAAGTCTCATCGATGGACTTTAGTAGACAGCGTTGCGTGTAGTAGGTTGAACGTTGTGGATGTGCACTCTGTCGCTCTCTCTTCTTCTTCTTTCGATCATCATTTTCCTCCGCTGCGACTTTTTGAGATCCAGACGCTTGCCTTGGTTAAAATTCATC
>JABUQX010092737.1:27500-30211 GCA_015478945.1 Trachelipus rathkii
TATCGGATTCGGAGGAGTTGGTCCGGCACGGTGTGGAGCCACTGCGGTGCCGAGTTAATTAACATTCGTATAACAACAATATTTGTATCTTTATATATGTTTATTGACCTGTAGATCTGAAAATGACGGTTAATAAGTTCCGTAATAGGGTATCTAGGACCCAACGGATGGGGTCCCCGACTGAAAAATAGCACGAGAGTGCAAAACAGAGGTCCGAAGGAGGAGGGAAAGAAGGATGAAGGAAGAATAAGGAAGGAAAAGATGGAGAAGAGTCCTGACTCAGAGGAGCTAGGGTTGACAGCTGCACCGTGCTGGCTCCGGTGGCGGTGCCGGAGTTTTAACAAACAATTCGTAAATAACACAATGTCGGTGTTCTTATATATGTTATCGAGTCTGTAGATTTCAAAAATAAAGGTTTCAGAACCATCAAAATGAAAATAAAATAAATAAAAAATAAATAAATAATAAATTTTCTTAATTCCTTTTTATGTTAATAACTTACAAATTTACGTTTTTTACATACCTTAAAGTAAATCAGTAAAATCAAACCATCAAACCTAACACTTCTGTCTGTCCAACCATGAATCCTATTTGATCTATTGATTCTATTGATTTTTCAGGTCAATATTTTTACTAAAATTATCATGTTTTACATACCCTAAAGCAGTTAAATCAGTAAATCAGTAAATCAAACCATCCCACGCACCTTCCTGTCCATGACCGTGATCTATTGATTTTAGGTCATTTTTTACTAAAATTATCGTATGTTTTTGCATTTTTACATAGCCTAAAGCAGTAAATCAGTAAAAATCAGTAAATCAAACCATCCATACCACCTTCCCTGTCATATGCCCGTGATTCTATTGATCTATTGAATCTTATTGATTTATTGATCTATTGATATAGGTCATATTTTTTACTAAAATTATCATGTTTTACGTACCCTAAATCAGTATAATCAAACCATCCAACTACCTTCCTGTCCATCCGTGATCTATTGGATACTATTGATCTATTGATCTAAAGATTCAAGTCATTCAAAGTAACTTTTTTACTAAAATTGTAATGTTTTACAAACCCTAAATCAGTAAATCAGTTAAATCAGTAAATCAAAAATACCACTCAACCTACACTTTTGTCTAACCATGATCTATTGATCTATTGATCTATTGATCGCTTTGATTCAGGGTCATTATTTTTTTTACTAAATTAATCATGTTTTAAAACATATCGCTAAATGAGTAAATCAAACCATGTCATACCACACTAACTAGCCCCACCCTTCGCCTCATCTATGATCTATTGATCTATTGATCTATTATCTATTGATTTCAAGTCACATTTCGAGTATCATTTGGATAAACTTAACATAAAAATAAGTTCTTTATGCACCTGATCAACGAAATATATGCTAACGTAACAAAGTTTTCACCTTAATAAAGCTTACTTAGCATCACCTGAACTTAGAATATAATGCACAACGACAAAACCTAACACAACCTTAAACATGAGTAAACTGTTAACGTTAACAAAGTTCCAAACTTTTTAACAACAGTAAAGTAACAACATAACATACAAATTAGTAACCCATTCACTACTTTGTCAAGCATATCTTCTAAAAACATAACAATGTTTAATTTTATATTATATGGTAAATTTTAACAAAAATTTATCACAACATTGGTTAATTATCATACTGATCAACGAATATACTCTACCGTAATAAAGTTTCCACATCCATAATAAAGCTACATAGCGTAAACATAACTAAGAAAATAATGTGCAAAGACAAACCTAACACAAACATCTTAAACATGAATAACTGTTAACATTAACAAAGTTTCAACACAATTTAACACGCAGTAAAGTAAAACTAACATTGCATGGCAAACGTAACCTATTCTACTTTTTTCACAAAAGCATATCTCTACCCAGAGGCCCGTAGCCCGAGGATTTTTTTTTTTTCGGGGGGGGCTGCGACTTTCGCAAGTGGTTACATTTCAAATGATGAAGTTAAATTATAATAATAATATATATATATATATATATATATATATATATATATATATTTAATATATATAATATAATATATATATTATATACTATATATATATATATATATATATAATATATAATATATATATATTATATTATTCCTTAATAAAAAAAAAATATATATTAATAATAATATTATTACTATATATTTATATATATATATATATATTATATATATATATATTATAATATATATATATTATATATATATATATATATATTATATTATAATTAGTATATATATATATATTATTATATATATATATTATTATATATATTATATATATATATATATATAATTCTCAAAAGAAATTACCATTCGTTTTATAAGGTAAATATCAGTTTTCCTTGCTTTTTGAACTAAGGTGATCAAAATATTTTAAATTGCTTGAACTTCTGTGCTTGAGCACTCTCGATGAACAACTGACAGTAATGGCGATCTCTCTCCAACACTTCCGTAAATTACGGTTTTTCAGACAACCTTAATTGTAGGGTTTTTCCTCTGTTTGTGGTGGATACAGGCAATACTGCTAAGATATTCAGGAGAGTAAGCAATGTTAGGAAACCTCCTCTTGTCACACTTAACCAAAGCACCGAATCGCTAAAAGCTTTTGTTTTTTTTTTCATTTTCTAAGTAACATTTTTTTTTTTTTACG
>JABUQX010092738.1:0-12500 GCA_015478945.1 Trachelipus rathkii
GGTCTATACTTTGTGTCTTAAATAAGTCATGGTTCACTTCTATTCTGTAAGGAATTGATGTTTCACATTTACTTGTTAGTCCTCAAAATCATTCGTCCTTTCTTGAGACAATTAATTTTATTGCGCTATTCTTCTTTTTTACCGCCATTATTCAATTAGTCGTCAAACAGATAGAAGAAAAACAACCTGCTTCAGAAGATAAGTACCATAAATGGGTTTATCATTTTTTAAAGTGCTGTTATCTGCTATTCCTTATCCGATTTCTCTTATTACACTAACGATTTTCAATAATTGTAGGTCTGTGTTGGGAGCTAAAGATGGTTTGGGGCGTCAAACCAAGCAAATAAATAGATATTATATAAGTAAATAAGGCAAGATAGAGGTGATTAAATGTGGCAAACTTTAGATTCGTTAGATTTAAAAACATATATGCTTCAACATAATAAATTCCTTTGCCATCCACCTAGCGTGGTGGAAAGCTCCTGGGAAATTGAAAAACAAATGTCCTTTGATGGAAGACATCCCAAAATATCAAGCAAAGTTTAATCAATTCTTTATTAATCATCCCTAGGATGTTGTTGAATTTTTAATTCTCCAAAATGTGTACTTTAGAAATTTGATCAGGCATTATTATTTTATTTCTTATATTTTTATCTTCAATTCCAGATTTGTATTTTGATTGGTTTATGTTAGACCATTCACTAGGAACCGACCGGGGCCCCGGCCCCGGCCAACCCCGCCGGCAAAAATCAGCTAGTCGAAATACAATTCATTCTCGTGGGGTTTCCTCTGCCTCTGGGTTTAACTGTAAATTGTACACCATAACATAATAGAGGCCTTAAAATCAAACACAAATTTAAAAAAATATATTTTAATTCACTTACTCATTTGTCTTAAAATTGATGCAAAATTATACTAAACATTACCTACATATAATCAAATTTTTTTGCGGTAGTTTACTCATAGATTTCAAATTAAAATTGAGGCAAACAAATTATAATTTTCCGAGTTGTTTACATAAAAATATTCGAAATTTGATATGTCAAAGGAATTCGGAAAAGGAAATAAATTTAATTGTTAAAATATTAATGTTTCTTATTTATAATTTAAAAGTACAATACCTTAAACAAAATCACAATACTTTTCGAAATCTCTTTTCAAATTATTTATTTAATGAATTAATATAATATATATATATACTATATATATATAGATATATATATTTATATATTATATATTATATCATTATAATATATATATATATATATCATATTTATATATATATATATATTATAATATGTATATTATATATATATATTACTATATATTATATCATATATATATACTATATTAAAATTTAATATTAAAATTTAATTAAAAAAAATAGTACTAACCCTATTATATATATACTTTAGAGCAGGAAGCCTGGATTTCGTTTTATTAATAAAATAAGGAAATTTCACTTTCATTTTATTACTAAATGTACACAAATTTTAAAAAAACATTGTTAAAGACACCTTTTTTTTTAATGAAAGAAATTTTAAAAAGTAAGGCTAATTTTCGTACGACTACGCCGAGAACCTCTTCAGGCATAAGGGACTGGATTTTCCTTTACTGATCTTTCATCATTTCAAGTGTGGATTATGGGCAGAAATTATTCTCATGGCTGTTTGTTGGAAATATTTTGATGTTTTTAGATATTCATTTTGTTATAAAATCTATCTTAAAACTTCACCGGGATGCTTATATTTGTAGTTTTTACTATTATAAATGCAAAAGGATCCCATGATTTTGCGAATGGTTCGTGTGATGATATTTCTGATCATCTTTATCATATGCTGATATTTGATAGAGAGGGTAATATTTTTTGGTAATGACTTGTTAAAGCTGAATTTATGCTGATTTCCTTTGTAGCAGGTCATCTGTATGTTTGCATATTTTCTTCTTTGCCCAAAATCTATTTGGTTTGCACCTGTATATTGTTTATTGCCAAGTATTGCAGGGGATGTGATATATACAGCTTTGGGGTAGATTTTCTTTTTTTTGGCGGTTTGAGAATGTTTTTTAAGTGATGTTATTTGATGGAATATGTCCTTGTGCAGGTAATATTTTGGTAATATTGTTTAACGGAATATAATGTGTATGAGGAATTGGTAAACAAGGATGGTGTTGCCAATTTTCGTGGAAGGTGCTATAGTTACCTCTTTTTTGCTTTCGTTAAATGCTTTTGATGAAAAAACTCAGTGGATAGTAAAGTGTAGTTGAAGTATTGTCGGATGTATTAGTTTTCTTGTGCTTAGAAGAGGGGGAGAGCATATACGAATTGCACGGAGAAATAGAGATGAACAGAACAGCTAATTTGTGTTTGGGGAATGTGGGGAATTAGATAGCCAATGTATATAGTTTGGTGCGAATGTTGGTATTTCTATATATAGTAATGTGCAATGATTGTGGGGGGAGTGATGGAGAGGCGAGGAAAGGAGAGGGGGAGGGGGGGGGAAGTTTTTGGGTTTTGGGGGGAAAAGGGGGGCCCCCTCATTTTTTCATATCGGATATATCTGAATTGGAAGTGATGAATCAGATTAATATAGTTTTAGGACATTATTAGGGTTGGTGTTGTGGTGAGCGAGGGAGACAAAAATGTCATATACATATCTAACCCATAAACTATTGTTTAATAAAGGGTGGGTTAAAATATGATAAAATTCTGATAGTTCCATATATATGTACTGAGTATGGGAGACAGTAGGGATCCCATACTCAGGCCGAAAAGTTTGTTTTGTAATATTTTTGCCATTTAAAATGAAAGCAGTATGTTTGTAATGAGAGATAATGAGCGTTTTAATATATGAAAACGGGAGGCCCAATCTCTCATCTAAAACATAGCTTCTTTCATTTTAATTGCAAATATTACAAACAAACTTAGAAATAGCATACCAACTGAAAACACTTGAACTGATGAAGATCAAGAAATCCAGTGTCCCTTAGCCTTAAGAGGTCTCGCGTGTCGGGAAGAAAATTAGCTTTGCCTTTTTTAAAATTTTATTTTCATTTAAAAAAAGTGCTCCTTAACAATGTTTTTAATTCTGTGTTACATTTAGTAATCCGAGAGCAAATAATAGTACAGTTAAAGCAGTGACCTGACCTGTGGAACACCTTCATCCCTCTAAAAGTACAAATAGTCACTACGACAAAGGTAGCTCTTAAATATAATATATATACTATAATATATATTATATATATATATATGTATATATTACTCTATATTAGTTACTATATATATATATAGTATATATATATTATATATATTATATATATATATATATAGTTATCATCAGTATATATATATATTTTATATATTTTTATACTAATAGCATATGATATTATTATATATATACTACTATATAGATAGTATATATATATATTTAATATCAATTATCTCTATATCAAAAATCAATTATTTTCTGAAAATTTCTTTCGAAAAATATTTATTTTAATGAACTTTAATTAATGATTTTGTATTTTTCTATAATTTAAATTATTAATTAATTGAAATTATATTATTTTCATCCTAATTTTTAAGACTTACAGTGTTTTTGACTTACATTTTCAATTTTACCTACTAACCCCGGCCCGGGCTAAATTAGAGCAGCCGGGCTCCGGGCCCCCCGGCCCCGGCCAAATCTCCCGCCCCGTCCACGCTCTCACACTCTCTACCATTCACTTTGAAAAGTTTTGTAAAACGATATCTGTTGAGACAGCTTGTTCCTGCCATGTTACAGTTTCAAATAAAATCGATCTCAACACTATTTCAAATGCTGTGGTGACATGGTAGATTACAACAGCTTTTCCCACATTACCACCTGTTCGAATTTAAAACACACCACCCTTAATCATGCAGCTACTCTAGCACCCAACAGTAGTATCAAAAACCTATTGCCTTGAATTTGTCATAGCTGGCTCCCAACTGTTCAACTGCTGCAAATACAGCTTTTGCCACAGTACTTCCTGCACTATTGTCTAGTCCTGTGGAACTCCTATTAACTGTTCTTCATCTCCACAGCTGATCAAAATTTGCTTACTCTTTCAACATTTTCATTATCCTACATATCTGGTAGTAATTTTCCATCCCAGTGGACAACAGCTCCTTCTAAATTTGAATTAATAAATCTATTTTGAATAAGTTTAGTTCTTTCTTTTCGAAATTTCTTCCTGCGTATTCGAATTACACTTCTACTTACGATAAATTGCTGTGGGTCATGTCCTAAAGATTCTGCTGTAGCTGATATTATTCGAACTGCATCTCTATCTGATATAGCCACACCTATCTCAAATAATAATGATAAATTTCTTCATTAATTAAACCTCGGGTTTCCCAGTTCGAAATGAGACATGCAAATCCGGGTTGGGCTTACTTTTTGACCCAAACCCAAAAATTTTACCACAAATTTATATACTTTGTAACTTTTTTGTTATCTGTGTTAGTGAAAATCTCTCTCAGTGTCCTCCCTTAGAGTGCTTTTCAGCTGTAATTTTGTAAAATTATATTTATTATTATTATTTTTAAATAATATTTCAAATTTGAATATGTTTTGTTGCAAATTTTTTCATAAAAACCCTTAAAAACAAAACTATACAGCAAAATTTGTTTAAATTTGGCAGATATATTCCTAGATATGTACTAAACAGTATACTTATGTGAATATAGGCCAAAGGGCATGTGAAAAAAATTTATATGAGCTAGAAAGAGTTCCTTTTTTTAAGTATTTTTAGGTGGGATTTTTTTTTCCAATAATTCAAAATTTTTTGAAATTTAAAAAAAAACACACAAATACAATGTTTTCCTACAGTAATTATGCATTACTGTAGGAAAACAAATGTTTTTCAACTGTTTGGGTGATTGCGTTTTTTTTTCCCAAATAAGTTTAGGGATGGGTTACGCCGCAATTCCAGTGAGTATTTTTTTCCCAACAGAATTTCCTTTTTCAGAAAAACAAAAAAACAAAGCAATTACAATGTTTTCCAACAGTAATTATGCCATTGCTGATTAGGAAACAAATGTTTTCAAACATGTTGTTGATGCACTTTTTCTAGATTTTCAACGAATTATAGGCGGATGGTTACCGCGATAATTCCATGGTCGGGTATTTTTTTCCAAATCAAATTTTCAATTTTTAAAAAAAAATACCAATTACAGAAAGTTCCACTGCTTGAATAGAAGTCAACTGTAGGAAAACAAATGTTTTCAACTGTTGTTGATTGTGCTTTTAAAAATTTTCCTAATTTTAGGATGGTCACGCGCAAGTCCGAGTTGGGTATTTTTTTCCCCAACAAATTTTCTCTTAAACAAAAAAACTAAAAAAAACACAATTTACAAATGTCTTTTCCTACTATGTAATATGAAAAGCGTAAAAAAGAACTTAAAACAAACTGTTCAAAACAAATGGTAAATAATCTTTTAAAATTTCCTAATTTTAGGATGGTTTCACACGCAATTCCAGGTTGGGTCATTTTTTGACACCATCCCAACCAATTTTTTTTTTTTGTTATATTTTTTTTTTTTTTTTTTTTTTTTTTTTTGAAACTTTCGTTTTTCACATCTTCAACTCCTATTTGAGGAATACCTGGAAAGAGAAGAAAAATTATTAAAAAAAAGTTTGAAAAATTTGCATATATATTATTATATTGGGTTGGGTCAAAAAGACCCAACCCGGAACACAGGATAATTTCTTTAGCTTCCTTGGCTGTATTTCTTTTCTATTCTAAACTGGATCCTCTTCCTGTGTCCTTATGCTACCACCTCTGTGCATTGAATATTTTCCTCAAAGTTCTTCTACATCTGATTTGCTGGGAGTCCAAGGCGATTCAACTCTTCTAATTCTTAAAAATAAACAATACACAATCATTTACTATGCTACCACAGTAAACGAGGTTAATGAAGAGGGGGATTCATGAAGACATATATGTAGTATTTCTCATGATTATTTCTTGGCGTTAATACTATTTATAACGTTACTCTCATGCTTCAAAAATAAATTAGTAAATAAGCAGGACAGTAGTAAAAACCATTTCCCCCAGCAAAAAATTATATTTCATTATGGTAAATATATGTTTTTTGTACTGAAGATGCTAATATTATTAATGCACAATTAAAATAAGTAAAAAAATGAGTGAAAATATTATATAAAATAAATAAAAATATATGTAAGAGCATTTAATAAATAAATATAAAAAAAATAGAAACTTAACTCCAAACCCACATTCTGTTCTCGTCCATCTATATGCATCTTCCCATTTTATAGTGTTTATTACAGATTATGAGAATTTAACCACCAACGCCTCCCAGGCAACTCCTGGGCGTCCTTTTTCTCTTTGTTGAAGCAGAAAAACGCCTTTTCTATTCTTTGGCTTTTGAGTTCATCCTGTACATGGCCAATGTCAACAGGTTCGATTCCCAAGTAGGTGTGGCCTTAAATAACATATTCTTCTTCTGAATTAAGCTGCTTTAGCAGCTTCTATGTAGAACTTTTTGCAGTTTTTCTCAAGTTTATGACAAAAGTTATTAAAAAAAACAATACAATCTTAAGTGTTTTAAGGTTATTTCGCGAGATGCCAGCATATGAAACTTCCAGTATTGTCAATTTTCAAACTTCAATTGCATTAACTTTACCTTGGCGTATTAACTGTAAAATAAAACTACGTTAAAACGTGTACTATTTATGTAACTTACTACAAGAATGATGAGTCATGTAGCCAATAAATAAATTCTTGTCTTGCCTCCTTAAATTCATTTTCTCTTTAGATTTTGTATTAGATGAAGATGGAAGCCATCACCAAAAAAATTAACTCAACTAATTCACAAAGCAAAATAGTAATATTTTAAATAAAATAGCTTTAATTTAATAACTCTGAATGGAAACCAAACTTCAAAAAGTCAATTGATAGGGAGAGTCCTATTTCAGAGAGTTGTTTGCATTCTGAAGCAAAAAAAAATTTATTATATAAAATAGGCCGCCTTGGTAACAAAAATGAACCATGACATTAAATTATAATAATAGTAAGTGAAAAAAATTAACAAAAAATTTAATTTTTCTTCTGCACTTGGTCAGGAGAAAGCAACTTTTTCTATAAACTCCCATCTCTGATTGATAAAAAATGCAAATATCTTTAGAAACTATAGGCTGTAGCTAAAGGCTGTTTTATGATTTAAACAATTATGAAGGTAATTAAAACTAAGTGTACATAAAGAAATCTCAGTCAGCTTGCAAGGAAAAATCAATGTCACAATTCTGGAAAGAAAAAAAACTATGAAATTTTTCTCAAAAAATCACAATTTTTCAAGTATTGTTTAGCGTCAATGAGCACGACGGATAGCATTGTCCGATTGATGCTAAAACTTCACAAATTTCCGATTTTTTAGCAAGTTCACATTTAGGGGGGTTCCCCCGTAGGCTGCTCTCGAAAAAAAACAAAAACTAAACACTCCACATTATAGCCGCTGCCGAATGGTAAACCAGTTCTATAAACAATATTATCAGCTAGTAGATTTACACATATTCATGTACTATTATATTTTACCTGCTATACCAAGTGCCCAATGCTAGCTTGAACTCATATAATGATAGTTTACACTCATATCTAATACGTTCATTAATACTATACTATATATATATAATTACTATATATTATATGCTATATATTATCTAATAACTTCTATATATATATATATATTGGTCGTCAGGTGTTGGGGCCCGCTACCACTTATTTCTGCCCTTAGAAATCCTTTATGTAATCATCGGATTTCTCTTGCATGTTGTGCATCGCTACCCCACAGTCTGGTGTATACCAGACACAATCTGACTACTCTATATATATAATACTACTATATATATGTATTATAATATAATTTATACTACCGCTAGATTATAGTACTATATTATATTAGTATATATAACCTATAATTATATATATTTAAAGGGTTAAATTGCTAAATTAATTCAACAATCTCTGGAATCTGAAATAAACTCGCCAATATGCTTGGGTGAAAATCGTTTTTCAGATGACCACAGTTGAGAAACATAATATTGCACCCCCTGACCACACACTACACACACAATGTTGTTGAGGTAGGTTGAAAGCATACTGAATCCACTCTGATGGAAAACTGTTACCCGATTACAATCTCTTACGTCTCACGACCGTTCCATAGTCCACTACCTGTTAAGTACATGTCGGAATATCACTGTATCGTAACTCATCTATTGTCACGGGAATTCGCAATACCTGGTATTCTGTTAATACTTTATGCGTCGCTTGTTCATTTCACAGCGTGGGTGGAGATACCTCCGTATTCCGCTCATTGTTCAAGCGTTCTACCCGTTCTGCCATAACGTTCATCGCAATTTTTACAGCATGTTAGTAATGAGGATCATCGAGGTGTACACATGTCCTTACCGTATGTTTCGCCCAATCCTTAATTGCCAACTTGTTATCTCCTTAACCGTACATTTCCCGCCCTATCCCGACCTATGTTCATTAAACATGATATTGCCAGCACCGTGCGTGTGTGTAGAAAGCATCCACAGCGTTTGTCACTTGATAATGTAGTATCACCACTTAATATATATGTCATATATATATCAAAATGGCATCTATAGAGTACTAGTATATATATATATTATTTATCGTATAGATATATATATTCATATATATGTATATATATTATACTATATATATATCTGATATGATTATCAATATATATATATCAGGGCTGCGGAGTCGTAAAATAATTTTTCGACTCCGACACATTCAATTCAACATTTGAATTTTCGACTCCGACTAACCAACTCCACTTAAACAAAAATTTCCGACTCTGAGCTCCACTTAAACAAAAATTTCGACTCCGACTCCAGCAGTCAAATTCAAATTTCGACTCCTGACTCATATTATTGCCTTACAGGAATTCCACATGCCTTATAAACAGATATTCTTTTTTTGACATTCACTATATCAATTTTTTTTTTGCTTGCTCTTTATGAGTGATAATGAATAGACATTCATAAACCTGCCATATACCGGTCGCTCTTTGAAATGAAATTCCTTAAGTCCACTCAAATGCCTATACTCGGTTAGTCACTTGCTAGTACTATTAAATGATCATTAAGATGCAGTCGCTAGATCACCAGCGTCTATGGAAACTATAACCAGTACATTGAACTACATACTTATCGGAGTGTCCAAATATATACATGTCTCACAAGATTAAACTGTGCGTGTAGACTAGCAATCCGTATGTATCTCACTCTTCTCTCCCTCAAGAATCTACACATCTATATACTATATTCTCCTCTCTCTGATATCATATTGAGCTCAATATTATAAACACGCTCTCGATCTCACATACATTCAACTTTATACTTATACTAAGTGTGCTAGATATCTCTCACATAACTCGTATATCAATAATAATAATAATTAATTATCAATCACAATTATAATTATAATATAATATGAATATCCATTAACAGAATCGCTTATGAATAAAAAACAAAAGAATTCTGACAAAATTAAAAGTATTCAGTGCTCTGATCATGTGCTCTGAATTAATTTTAGCGATATATATATTAGTATATATATAACTTATATAATATTACGTATAGTATATTATATATTATTATATTAATTATACTTAAATAATATAATATACCATTCATATATAGTATATATAAATATATAATATGTATAGCACTATATATTATATATATAATTATATTAAATATATATAGAGCATTAACTATATTATAACTATCGCCACCTTAGCAGCTGTATATATCATATATATCTGTATTAGTAATTATATATAGGTACTAAACATTATGTATTAGCGCCTATACGTTATACCATATATGTAATTATATCTAGATACCGACATAATTCATCTATATATTATCTATTATCTACGTATATATATATATATTAATAATTATACAGAGTATATCAGAACGTATATATCATATATATATGGATTTTTCAAAAAAATACACACAAAATACTCATAAAATTCACTTTGCAGACTGTAATGATCATCGTGCGAATGGTTAGACACTGAAATGCCGCCCCAAAGTATCCTGACGCAGCATTATCCGACCATATCTTAATAACTCTTTCCATAGTAAATCATAATAATGCAATAACATCTATATGACTAATTATCAAAATCTAAACTGTGATATGGATTCTGACTCATAATTACACTACGACTCTGAAGTGTTATCAACTCACAGTAAACCTCACCCCTCACACCCTTCAGATATCTATCCAGAACAACATATCTGCGGAACCTTCTTTACTCCTTTCAGATTCTGTCCCTTCAGTGTACCTCACTCAAACACCGATGAATTGAATTGTTAGTATTAAAGAAAACAGTATATCTACACAAGCTAGAATAGGAGGCCTCTCCATAATTGCAATGGGACTCACGCTAGCTTGGGATTAACACCCGCTCCGCTTGACTTCTATAATAATCTATGTTCGCAATCTGACTATGGGCTTCCATCGACTAGACAAGCAATTCCTTCCGACTTATACGAACACATATAAACAACTGTTATCACCCACTCCGCGTCGTATCACGCATACCAATAAACTATATTTACATAAGGCTATTGGTCGTAACTCGACACCCCTCCACTTATTTTTTGGACATAGCGTATCATACTTATACTACATCAGTTCATCAATAGAATTCAAAGAAGTTGTCAATGCTCTCCTAATTAATTCACCATACACGAAACTAGTAATAGTGGATTGCTACTCTGTTTTTAGGACATCAAAACATCATTTTTAAATTCTGTGACGGCTCTTCATCTATTTATCAGGCAGCTACAGTGTCAATAAACCCACTTGATTAATGAATCTGCTTATACTGAACTATGGATCCGTACGCTCACCGCTATTTACAAAGAAGTCTAATCGCTAAAGAATTCTTGAGTTTAAGAGGGCATTACAACCTATGTTTCAACTTGGAAAACTTTCTGATGACAGAATATTTGTCCGCATAAGTAAAATTAATTAACTGTGATCATCCAAATATTTCAGTTGAAAAATTTAATTATACAAACAACCCTTACAAAAATCTATCATAATAATAGAAAGTAAGAAAATAATCAGAAGAAAGCGCATAAATTTCTTTCTTCAAACTCCAATTCTGCTATTGTCAATAAGAAGAAGAAGTGCCTTCCATAATATTTGAATTCTCACCGTCAAAACTAAAGACACCTCAAAATTTAAATGTCAGGGACTATACCATAAGTCCAAAACAACTGTCATCTTCCTTTAGCACAAGAGATGCATTCCCGACAAACCAACACGTGTTGTACCAATTAACTGCCCCTGCAAGTTAGATACTGCTATGTCGACATTTATGGTTACACAAAGAATAGATTGTCGGAACATGGCAAAATCAATAGTCTCTACCAGTCCCAGGCAAAATCGTTGAACCATTTCAATACGGCACATGGATCAATCAACTAGTTAGTAATATTTCTAAGTACACTTCCACGATCACTCTAATAGGATCGTCTTAATTATTTTTCAAGAATAATATAAATAAAAGGTAGAGCCTATCGTACATTAAACACGGCAACATGACAACTTACATAAAATTTTATGTATTATCTGTTAGTCGACTCAATATCATTTGATTACTTCAATTATATATTCAATATTTAAAAGCACTCATTCGCTTACAAGAAATTAATCTCTGAATGATTGTGTCTCAAGTATAGGGAAGGAAACGCGTCGCCGAAATCTATGTAAATACATCTTCTTATCAATATACATTCATATTCAAAGATTATTTATATGTGCAATGTTTATTAGTACTAAAAGCGAAGAGAAAGAAGTTATGGGCAAAACTCTTTATTATATATTTATAAATAATAATAGTTTCTCTAAATTTTCGACTCCGACTCCACTTGCACAGAGTTTTCGACTCCCGGTGACTCCGGGGAAAATTGCACTTTACTTCCACCGACTTCCCGGACTCTGCAGCCCTTTGTATACTATGAATATACTATTATATACGTATATATTAATTATATATATATATATATAATATATATATATATATATATAATATGTGTGTGTGTGAGTGTGTGTAATTTCTGCCACGGAATTATGTGATGTTCTCAATATTGTTGTAGGTATATTATATTTTGGAATTAATGGCAGTATAACGAAGAGAAACTTTTATCAGTTTGAAAGGATGTCATGACTAGGATTTGGCATCATACTCGATTCCTTAGTTTTATTTCATAGTGTCCTCTCATCATTTTACCGTTGAATAATAATTTTAAAAAAAATTATCTTGACAAAACAAATTGTAGAAAGTGGAAACTTCTTAAATGTTCTCTTCTACTTGTTACATTATATCATTATTTACAAACATTCTAACGGTTGTTAAAATAATTAAAAGCAGTCTATATAAAAAAATTTAGGAA
>JABUQX010092738.1:15000-47686 GCA_015478945.1 Trachelipus rathkii
TTAAGGAGACCTTTCTTTTTTAGTTTCTTTGGTTTTGTTAATTTTACATCTAATTTCCGAAACCAATATTCGCTGTACTGTATATTATTAATTTTTTCCAAATTAAAATAAAATAGTAAAAGAATGGCTTTCACCTCTGCCTAAGAAGCAGAACCAAAGATAAAATTTTCATTGTAGGCTATCCGGCTCACCAGATAACCGGTTGTTGAAAATTGCCCTCCAATCATCAAGTTTTGGCCACCGTTTTGTTCTTACAATGCGTTTACTGTGAAAATTGAAATCTAAAGGGATTCAGCAAGAATGACCATACAAGAAGTTTTTGTTTTCTGGGGAAAAGCTCGGATTCGTACAAAACATGTGAAAGATGCTATTACTAAATTAGAGAAACTTCACGCAGAGTGGAGAAATGTACAAAAGGACCAGTATAACAGTATAAACAATCAGAAGCTGCAAAGAACAAAATCAAAGTGTTCGCCTCAAAGGTAGATGATATCTTTAATATCGCCCATCAAGATGCCTTGGCTATGACGAAATCAGAAGAAGACAAGGAGTTTCTTTTGAAACAAAGGGAAAAGGGTCGGCCAGGCTCTGTGCTTGGAGTTGATCTGAAGTTAGCTCGAGCTGAAGAAAGAAAACTACAAAAGGAACTTGCAAAAATGAACGAGCAAATTCAAGCGGAATGTTTATTCGACATAGGGAAGATTCTTTTATTTTTGCTTGAATATTAATCTTTTGCTAGGGACGTTTACATCCCCTGGTTCTATTATTTAGTTTTTACAAAAGCACCAACAAAACAAGATAAGCCACGTAACTTTACTATTATCATAATTAATTTGGTCATTTTCTTTCTCTTTTGAGATTGATGATGAAGAGGAAAACACATGCGATGAAGGTATCGAGGATGTGCTGCCAATGGACGTTTGTACTTCTCAAGAAACCGAGGAACTTCCTGGACCATCTCATAGCAAAAGGGATGAAGCGTGGCGTTAGGGAAATTTTAACCATTAAAAAATTATCTCTGTTGTTGGATCAGTGTTAAGGTTCTGACAGAATGCCACACAAATACTTCATAGCTACCACTAGAAGCACTTGGGGAGAATCCTGAGGAGTTCAAAGTGTCAAAAACCACCATCCATGAAAGGCGAAAAGTATTCAGAGAAAAATACACTGAGAAGATCTTGGAACGAATTTATATTACCAGAGAAGCGAAGCTGTTGTAGTTTATTTGGGACGGAAAACTTTCTTTACCAGACCGGTCTAAAGGACAGGAGCAGAAAGAACGAATAGCTGTTTTAATTTCTATGGGTGAAAATGAACAACTGCTAGGAGTTCCTGTAGCAGACGCAAGCACTGGTGAAGAACAAGCCCTGGCTGTTTATGAGTGTCTCGAGGAATGGGGTGTCTCCCATACTATCCAAGGCAATGTGTTTCGACACCACTACATCAAACACAGGAAGGCTCAAAAGGGGCTTGTACAATTTTGGAAAACATTTTGGGTAGAGACTGCTTTACCTAGCTTGCCATCACCATATTCTTGAAGTCATTTTGAGAAGGTGTTTTCCGAATGTAAGTCGGCACAACAACTGGCCTCAACCCCCGATCATATTCAAGAGATTTCCAAAATTGCATGGGCGAAGCTTTCAACAAAGAACACAGTATAACTCGGGTATCATCAACGAAATTGTGAAAAGGACATCTACCTTTGAAGTTAAGTAATTGCCAACATTAACTGCGGATTAGTAACACTAAACTCCACGGTATCACAAACCCAGAGGCGATTACAAGGAGGAGCTCCTACAATTGGTATTTGTGTGTTTGTAGCAGCAATGAATGGAATGGAAGTGGAATTTAATCTCTAGGGTGCCCATTTAGTCAATGCCAGGTGGATGGCCAAAGCCATCTATTGTCTGAAGATATTTCTATTTTCGCGGACAATTCAAACTGAGTCATGAGAAGAACAACGTGCCTTTAGAAGCTGTCTGTATTTTTCTCGTAAGAGTGCATTGCAAAGCTTGGTTCAATGCCCACAAAGCACACTTGGCTCAAAAGCAAGGCTTTGACCTCTTGCGAAGTTTGTTGGACTATCAGGAGATTGACAAAGATATCTCTGAGAGAGCTCTGGTAAAATTCTCAACCATTTGTGGTATTTCAATGCAGAATTGGTAGCCCTCGTGTTCTTTGATCCCACAATTTCAGATGAAGAAAAATCGGAAATTTCGAACAAAGTCCTAAATGACACCGAGACTGAGACAGAAAATTCAAGAATTGTAAACTCCAAATTTTGAAGACACCAGTTGGAAGAACTGGTTAATGCAGGGTTATCTTGTTTAATTACCAAAGGGACCATGAATTTCTTTGAGCGTTTCCAGATTAACGCAGATTTTCTCAGAGAACCCCCCAGTAGCTGGCCTGAAAATATACATTTTAAGGAAAGATTGGGGATTGTGAAGTCACTAAAGGTCGTTAATGATGCTGGCAGAACGCCCCCAGGAGTGAAATTAATTACAGACTTTAATAAAACCTCCTCACTAAAGATGAGGAGCAGAAACAATTATGTTTTACAGGCTAAGACACAAAATGGGCCATGAAAGCTGTATCCTGATGTTTCAAAAATCACTTTGAGAAAACCTTTAGAATAGATTATTCAATTTTATCTTTCTTAAAGAAATGCAAACGATGCAATGTCACTCTCTTCTCTTATAAAAATACATTGAAATATGTAAAAAAACAAAAGCATTCTGTCATTTTATATTCCGTCATAATTAATTTCATACTTGAAAAATATTAAATAATTCACATATCATAAGTTCTGTTAATAAGGTTCCTAGTCACGTTTGATGACAAAGGCGTTTATAGCTCGGTTCGACTATAAGTAGCAACAAATTTGTATATAATATAAATTTACTTATAACAACGATTTTGCCTATGATTTGAGACATAAATCATAAGAAATAATGAGAAGTTCAGAGATACTGCCCAAAGGACATTGACCTAGCCAGCCCAAAATTCGAGTTTTTTTGGAAACTTTGAAAAATATTGGGCACGGGTTAACATTCTCCAATCGTGCTCAAACTTGCGCTATCGAAAAATCTGCAAAAGACTGATTCCTTTTGTGGGGTTCCCTTTGACAAAATTCGGGAAATAATTTTCTCCCCTGATCATATATATATATATATTATATATATATTATTATTATATATATATATATATATTATATATATATATATATATATATATATATATATATATATATATATATACACGAGTAGTGAGGTCTTTAATTAATTAAGAATAGAATTAAATCACTCACTTCTCGAATACAATTAGTAATAAAAGATCAAGGTGTATCAAAGATATTTGATGGTAATTTCTTTATTAATATCCCTTCTTGTTAGTTTTGATCGCAGATCAATAATAGATAATTTTTATATTATGTAATAAAATATGGATATTGCCATTGGCAATGCTCAAATAAACTTTTGTTATTATTCGATTCCACAATTATATAAGTTTTTAGAACGATTGGCAGGGGCGGAGAAGATACTCCATGATCCTGCTAAAATAGCTATTCACCATTCTCTATGTTTTTATCTTATTACATCACTTATGATCAATACAGCGTATCAACTATGACACTTACAAGCGATCTTATTATAGAGACATTAATTGATTATTTACACCTTAAATTTAAAAATAAAATAATATACAGAGCGTGCCAGGGCCATGCCCTGGACATGTCTTAATGGCACAGATGTTGGTGGCTGAACTAACTTTCCTTCCTTGGTCCCAGATAGAACCGGTATGAGAAAGGACTCTCTTATTGGTTGTTTCAATTTGAAATAACATAAAAAAGAATAAAAATAGTTATGTGTGGTCTTATAAGATGTAGGCAATTTTACTGTACATACTTAAATACACATAATTTTCATTGATGCTTGGTTATAACAATCTTTCTCATAATAGCTTTTGCCTCAGAATGAGTTCCAGCTTTTATATTATAATAAAAATTTTAAAAGCATTATTTTATAGTACTGTTTTCAGTACATGGTTGCCCTACAAGTGCCTGTAACCCACCCTTTATTTATAATAATTTTATAATATTCTTTTATAATGTTTTTTAAAGTTGGTAGAAATATTCCGTAGAATTTATCTCATTTTTAGAGACAATTCCAACTTTTTTTTTTTTTTTTAAAGCCTTGGTCTCATGCCTACCCACTCTCGTGATGACGGCAGAGGTCTATGGGAGAGCATCGCTCCTCCCACTTATGGCATGATAAAATTTAAAGTGCTAGCGTTTGAATTCGAATAATATACTAGAACCTCTGCATCATAAAACCTCATAAACAATTCAAGCGAATAGATCTTCTCAATGACAAAATAAATCCAAATATCATTAGCCATTTATCATGTGACCAATTATAATAATTTCATTATATTTTTAGTCAGAGGAACCTTCCTAATCTAATTACCATAACTTAAATAAATAAAATACAATAATTTTTATTATAGAAATCCCCAGCATGCAAATTTTCCTATAGACCCAAGGTCTTTACAAAGTTGTTTTATCCTAAGAAAACAAAGTTACAAATTTTTTTCCTTAAAAAAGGAAATTTTTATTACCAAGTTTCACGGAAGACCTTTTTCGGTACCCATGTTACAAAAGTATCTCAGAGTCTTGTTTTACAAGTTTAATCTCCTTTCCCTCCAGATTTTGGGGGAAAGTACGAATCATCTGATGGGGCACATCGATGTTCTTGCTAATGGAAAAACTTACGAGTCCCATTTTACAATATATTTTTGTTACACATTTTAACCTCCTGTTTCCTCCAGATTTTGGGGGAATGGGAGTGAGAAAGATGGAAGATTCCCTCATTCTCGTTCGCTATGAATAAGTTCCTCTCTGACTTTTAACATCTTAGGAAAATGCGATAATTTTCCTTTACCTGCAAGTTTATAATTATTCTATGTCAGCAAAACAATTCTATTCACTTTTGTTACTTATAACATTATTATGCTGCTGTGTCTAATATATTTTAATTACTTTTAATAAAACATAATTACAATTAAATCTGCACTTTAAAAAATACCTTTGTTGATAGACACCAAACTATATGCGTGGGAGAAGAATTCCTGTCCTTCTCTCGATGATCTCTGGACAACATTAACAGCGGTTCAGCGCTTTAACAGACAGGCGATTTTTAAACCTTAGTCTCAGAATAGAGGCGAATTTGAATTTTTGGGGTATTCTGTACTTCCCAAGTTTATTTAGGCCTCTTTTTTATTACTGTGAGACTTTATTTTTTTCGTTGTTGTTATTGTTTTTATAGGCTCACTTGTTCTTGAATTTCAAATTTTGAGAGCTTCTTTTGAGGTGCTTTTGGCGGGGTTTCAGCGGCATGGAGTTTTTCTTCTCTCTACCCACCCCCATACACTAGCTAGCATCTCAAAGCTTCCTTGTTGTTGAAATTCGTTGGAAGATTTTTTTTTTTTTTTTTTTTTTTAGCGCAGTGATTTTTGTTTATGAAAGGACTATTAATGCTGGTTAACGACTTTTTTATTTTCTTTTATAAAAAGAAATTTTTCTTCACGTTATCACTTACGTTTTTAGTATTAACAATATTGACCCTCAAGACTTACTTTTTTAATAACTTCACTTGGGTAGTCAATACTGTACACTTTCATTATCACAGCGTTATTTATTATTATTAATGTTATTGGCCCTTTTATCAAAAGATTGTAATGATCGATGTCATTCTGGGGTTCAACAAATATGTACACGAGTAGTGATGTCATTAATTAATTAAACATAGAAGTAAATCACTCACTTCTCGAATACAATTAATAATAAAAGATCAAGGTGTATCAAAGATATTTGATGGTAATTTCTTTATTAATATCCCTTCTTGTTAGTTTTGATCGCAGATCAATAATAGGTAATTTTTATATTATGTAATAAAATATGGATATTGCCATTGGCAATGCTCAAATAAACTTTTGTTATTATTCGATTCCACAATTATATAAGTTTTTAGAATGATTGGCAGGGGCGGAGAAGATACTCCATGATCCTGCTAAGATAGCTATTCACCATTCTCTATGTTTTTATCTTATTACATCACTTATGATCAATACAGCGTATCAACTATGACTCTTACAAGCGATCTTATTATAGAGACAAGATTACTCCATGTCCTGCTAGATAGTATTCAACCCATTCCTCTATGTTTTATCTATTACATCACTTATTGATCAATACAGCGATCAACTATGACTCTTACAAGCGATCTTATTATAGAGACATTAAATTGATTATTAACACTTTTATTTAAATAAAAATAATAACAGAGCGTGCCAGGGCCATGCCCTGGGACACGTTCTTAATGGCACAGATGTCGGTGGCCGAACTAACTTCCCTTCCTCAGTCCCAGATAGAACCGGTGTTGTAGGGCCTCGCCCTTCTGTCTTTTAAATTGGTAAGTGTTTCCCATTTTTAGTATATTTTAATATATTTTGTTTTTCAGCTTGACTGGCCTAGGTTACTTCCCAGTAGGAAAGGTCAAACACTTGAACAAATATTAGTAAAGCTTTTCGTGTGATCTTTAGAGGCTTATCATAGTGACCTTTTGGTTTGCTATATTATGGGAGATTTTGGGGGAGAAATTTTGAGTGTTTTACCTACATATTAGGAATCGGTATGGAAAAGGCCTAGTTATCAGCAATGTTTAGTAAATGTAATGCCCAGTTTTGGCATCGTACGGAAGGAGGTTTTTATTCTCTAAATTTATTAATTTTATTATTATTATTATTATTATTATTATAAAATTAAATATTTTAAGTAAAATATGCTTAAAGTTAGGTCCAGTAACATTTTTATTTATTGATAATGGGAGTTTGTTATTAGGAGTAAATAGAGCCAACAGAGTCTTTGTCGGGGATGCTAGTCTAGCAACGTTCCAAAATTTAAATAGTTTAGAATTTTATAACACCATCAGTAATGAGTTTGAATTCTATTTTTGTTACTGGGCAGGAATTTGTTTGTTTGTTTAGATAAAGCATTTGCTATAAACATAGTTTCATTTGAAATTAGAAAATTACATAAATTCAGTATATTCTATAGAATAATTTAAATACCAGTTTAGGTCTGATATTTTTGGATGAGAAAATAATCATTATGTTATTTGTGACTTGCAGATTATTTGTACAGAGTGTTGGATCCTAAGTTGAGAAAATGACACGTCACCGTTTTAGAGCATTCTGCGGCGAACCAACGGACGAACACACTACCAGATTTCAGTTGGAGAATTTTCCAGTCGTGAAGACAGACTGGTTTTGAGCGTTAGATTGAGAAGACTTGTTTGGAGAGTTGGCTTGTAAAGATAGATTTTTAAAAAAGAACTTGTTTAGAAAAGATATAGTTAAGATAGATTCTTGATTAAAACTTTGTTAAAATTTTGTGGAGATCATTCGACTCACATTTTCGTTATTCTGTTTAAATAACTTAGTAAACTTTGACTTGTTATTCGTTTATATCGATTTAAGTTTAAGAAAACTTTGTGAACTTATTTGTGTTAATTATATTTCTTGAACGAGTTTATATATTATATTGACATACATTAAAAATACGTTATATTGAATTTGATTATTAAATGATTTGTGCACAACATTTTGGAATTGTAAATAAAAAAGTTAGCTTTGCTAATGGTCATTGTAAATAGAATAATAATTTAAAATATAATCTTGTTATTAAAATATTTTTATCTTCGTGGTATTTGATTCCAATAATAAGAGTTCAATTGAATTACGGGCTTGGAATTAAAATAAGGGATTGTTTTAATAGATTTAAACTCCTGGTTGATAACTTAAAATTACATCGTGCATTGAAAATAAGTTACCAGTTGAGTTACAATCAGAGTTTACAAATTATTGCAACTCGAATTTTGATTTCATCAGTTTAAGTGACATTCTACATCAGCATTGTTTCAAGATCATCTTCGAATATCATAAGGAAATCATTAAAATAATCTTCATAGAATAAGCTACTCTATTTGAAATTAACCTAGTTTAGACATTGTTTGATTTATGAAAAATAGTTCCATCTTAAGTCGTAAATTTGAAGTCAACAATCGACATATGAGTTTTGTTGAAGTAACTACCAACAAATTAGCGAAATATACATAATATTCCCAACAGATAAAAAATAAATTGTTTAAAAGAATAAGCATAAGAATAAACTTCGTAAATCTGTTATACATTAAGACCATTAAAAAATAAAAGTAGATATTTATTTATAGGCATTAAGTAGTTCGAAATAAATTAAGAGACTTTTGAAATAAAAGGAAAATAAAACATTTAATATATTTATTAGATAAAAGAAAGTAAATAAATCAATAATATGGAAGGAAATAAAATTAAAAGATACATAATAAGATTTATTAAAAAATCAAACTCAAGATAAGTCCAAATATAAGCAATAGTTTAAAGTTCAAAGGTTATCATGATCGAAGCTGACTATCAGTAAATGCAAGCAAAGCTAAAATTTTAACCACAGATCTGAAAAGTAAATAAAGAAATTAGAGAAAATAAATAATTAGAATATTAAGTAAGAAACAATCAAAATAAATTAAATTCAAATAATAGTAGTTCAAAATATAACGAAAAAAATATAGCGGATAAAGTAACTTGTAAAAAATAAGCGAACTAGTGTAAAAGTAAATAAAACGCAAAGAATATATATTTGTTTAATAAAATAAGAATAAAAAATAAGACTTTAAGAATAAGAATACAAATATTTTAAAAGGAACGCAAATAATAAGACAACAACAAGTATTTATTTTATTTAGTTAAGAACACAACGCAATGTACAAACTTTCAAGCAAATTTATTATTTATTAAATATCTCATTTATTATACATATATTTTATTATTTATTTATAAAACATTTACATATCTGTAGTAGTTCAGCATTTGAGTAAACCACTATACGCATTCGCTACTACACCGGTATGAAAAAGGACTCTCTTATTGGTTGTTTCAATTTGAAATAACATAAAAAAGAATAAAAATAGTTATGTGTGGTCTTATAAGGTGTAGGCAATTTTACTTTACATACTTATACACATTTGTCCTCAATAATTGTTTATAACAATCTTTCTCATGAATACTTTGGCTCCAAATCGAGTTCTAACTGTTTATATTATAAATAAGATTTTAAAATGCATTACTTTGGTAGTACTATACTTCAGTATATATATCATATGATATATATATATATATATATTTATATATATATTATATAATATATATTATATATATATATATATATATATATATATACCGTAAAAGCGGTCCATATACGGTCACGGAGAGAAAAACCGGTCAGTTTAATAAATTGTTAATATTTTTTTAAATTAAAAAATTTTTCATTAGAGAAGTTTTTTAAGTAGCAAATAGATTATATTTTAACCATATATAAAATTTAATAAATGAATCTAGCTACTAGTCAAAAAAATTTCCCAAGTTGGAGTATAATTTTATGTTTTTTTTTGCAAAAAGTTCTGAGAGACCTCGGTGAATGTTCGGTAGTAATTAAGATATCAGAAGTGTTGAGTTAGATGATATTTGGAAGTCTATTTTTAACATTTTCCATGTGGACAATATTAAAATATTAAGCTTATTTTTTAAAAGTTTTAAGTTTTTCAATTCGGGGAAAACCGGTCAGGGGCGTCGGGGAAAAGCCCGGTCAGTATAAACTTGTAAAAAAATGTTTATTTTTTTTTGTTTTCAATAAATAGTTTTATTCTTTTTTTATCCAGGGTATCCTATAAGACATTTGGTTAATGATTTTCTAAACATATTTTTCTTCTATCTAGTGTAAGGATAAAAAAAAGTTCACGTGAAGTGCGTACATACTCTATAAAAAAAAAAAAAAAAAAGGGCTATTTTGTTAAAAAGTGCAAATATTATTATTAAAATTATTAAAATTGATTGTCTTAATTTAAATAATTTATGTTTGTGAAAAAATTTTTTCGCAAAAAGTTCGTGAAATGTGCGTACATAGGCTACTCGAATTTAAAGTGTCAATTTTGTTAAAAAGTTGAATATTATTATTATTGAATAGGAATTCTTTTAAATTATTGTCATATTCATTTTTTTTCAATGCTTATTTAGCATAAAAAAATGAAAAAATTTTTTTCAAAATTTTGTAAAAATCACCGTTTGCAAAATGTTTAATAAAAAATAACTTACATTGTGTTTTCAATCCCAATTAATTCTATAATATTATTAGACTCTATTTAACATTTAAATTATAATTAAATTATTTGAAAAAAATCAAAGAAATAATAATTTAATTGACCGGCTTTCCGAAGCCCAGTGACTCATTTTCCCAAATTTCAATTTTTTGAAAATGAATTTCTCACAACATTTTTTTAAAGATATTCATTGTTCGAGATTTTTAATATCGCCCATAAATCTAAAACTCAAATGTAATCTCTGTGAAAAAGATTTTCCATTGAGGAAAACTGTAACTGAAAATTTCGATTTTTCATGGTTCATTAAAAAAAAAATCCCCTCTGTGAGCGGTTTTCCCCCCATTTTACGGTATATATATGTTACTACTATTTGATAATATTTACACTAACATATTGAGTTTTTTTCTTTTAGTATGTATCGGTATATATAATCATATATATACGTTCAACTATATAGCCCTCAGTATGTACTAAGGCGGGGGGGTGAGGATATATATATATATATTCTAGTATTATTCTGAGAATTAAACACAGTATCGCCGAGCATTTGATACAGCTGAGAGAGGAAGATCATACTATAACCCTGTTTTCACACTTTGCAGAGTAATCAAACTGCACCTGGTGAATAGCTGACGTCCTTGGCCCCAGACATGATTTCTTACGTTATGCTGCAGTCTATTCAGCCCTTCAGCATCACGTTATTGTTATTTTAATGTAGTGTCGAAAATCATCAGCAAGTAGGTCTAGTCTTTTATCAACTGGAGTATTAGTGCTACACGAGAGTGTTAATCCCTTAATAACTCCCAAACTATGGAAGATTGAGATGGATTAGGAGACGCTACATATATTATTACCTGTCATGACCCCTCTCGCTGAATAGAATGGTGGAAAAACTATTAGGCGTAGTTTTTGTTGTTCTATACGAGAGTCGCCAGACTTTTTCAACTTCAGTTTGGTTGAAGGCAAAAATAGCTATCGTCCGCGGAACTCCTTTGGTCAAGTAAGGTCTTTGAAACTTAACTGTTAAAAGAGTTGGTACTCCGGTCTTTTTTTTACTGTGAAAAGTTACAACACAAATTTAGAAAAGTGGGTTCTCTACTCCATTATAACCAGCTTACGAGTACAGCTACCCTCTTTTCATTAAATGCCTTCTGTCAAATAGATATCAGATTCGGTGCTCTTCTGTTTTATCACGCCACTTTGTTCTGCAGGGCAGGGTTCTAAGTGTATTATTATTGGCTCTCGGATTCATATGACATTCAGTGACTTCTATCCCAGCGACGGTCAATTTTTCTCTCGACCTTTGTATATTTTGCTGTTCCAGCTACCATTCCGTGAGAGCATACTTCAACTAGACTATGAGGATATTACAATGGGGTAATCTCGCATTGGTTTCCCTCCCCCCACAAAAACTTTAGCAGAACTTTTTGAGAATACGATCTCGAAGACCCTGCCAACTTCCAATCGTAAAATGCACCTTTATTGATTCGCCATGTCCAGTAACTTCATCAGTCAAAGTTCAAAATCATTATAGCTGACATCACTAGACCATACGCACCACACATTAAACTCCAGAAAACGACTTGTCATAGCGTGCTTGACCTATTACGCCATCTTGCCACAAAATCTTGGGGTGCTGAATCGCAAGTCCCTTTTACCGTCTCCTACATCACTCTAATTCCGATCGAATAACTGGATTGCGTTACCGTCCGCATATAGTTACCTCCCCCAACTCGTACCAACACTGTTAGATTCCACAAAAGCGAGGAGATCAGAATCTCCACTGGAGCTTCGATCGTCCCACAGGTGAACTTGAAGTTTCATCTACTCGTATGAAACACGCTCCCACACAACATCTAGTCTCGTTGATCGTATCGATTCCTTCGCTTTCCCACCTAATAATATATTATAACACCGATTCTGCGAAAGATACCTCAGAATCCTCCTTATTACTGGCGCATTTGCGCAAAACACAGTCTACCTAAATTCGTAACTTCTTATACCTCCTTTGCAAGATATGATAAAGGTAATACTACCTTGGTTATTAGTGCTCCAGTTTGCCTGGTCCTGAATCTCTGCAAATCTAGCCATCTATTAAAGGCAATAAATCTCCGGTCTTATTCCGCTTCACAGTGGATTTACTCCAGTGCTGAGAGACAGTGTTGGTGTGTCTGCGTGTCTTTCCGACTAAAACCTTTCCCATACCCTCGTCACCATCATCACGACATCTCAATTTTCAAGCAGTAATATGGACCATAATGATGTACCCTTCTCGATTTTATTCCTTAACCATTGACCACTCAGGCGCTTAGAGCATTATATTCTAAAAACACAATGGTATCCGATGTACAACAATTTCTTCGGCTGCTCCACTCTCGTAAGAAACATATCATACTGTTAAGGAGAGTAGAACACTGGGTTTGAGATTCAATCCCAACGGTGAGGTTCCACTCTCCAATAGAATCGATGATGGAAGAAGTTTCAATTGAAGAATTTAGAAATGAGAATATGACAAATAATATGTACCATACCTGATGAAGTAGTAAGGAAGTTTCTTTTCTAACTGACGTTTTCCAAGAGAACAAGAACCACCTTAACTATTTTTTCCGGATAAGTAGAGCTATAAACTTTCTCTACACAGAGGGAGATAGTCTCCGGACCCCGTGGGCCTGCTCGCTTGATGACGTTTCTAGGGAGGATTGTGAAATTTAATTTCTAAGGAATATTATTTTTAATTCAGGCTCTTTCTCGGTGTAATATTTCATATACTAAGAATAATAATTAATAAACAAAGAAATAAAAGGATGTTGATAATCTTTACACTTTTATGATTTTATTATTTAGAAAATGTACAAAAGGGAATGTTTTGGGGGGATGGATTACCAAATAGATGATACTCAAAACTAAATCTTAATAGATACAAGTATCGTAGTTTGTTTGGGGGATTTCAGGAATGAATACGAAGAGCCACTAGATAAATTTTTATGTGCAAGGTCTCGGTTATTAAAGATGTGATAATTCTAAGTTTTAATTAAACATGTTCGGAAAAAGTCTAGCTGATATTAACATAATTAACTTCAACATTTTAATATAATTGGTCTAGGTACGAAGTATATCAAGCTTTTTAGAGAAGACTTTACGAGAGAGGAGACAAATTTTAGTTTCTCGAGATATTATTCAAGCAATCCATTCAAACTGAATTATTAATTCTGACTCATTCATAGAATATATATACATAACTTTATTGTGGGATATAAGAGTCAGAATTATTCAAAGCTTCTTTTAGTTGTCATAGTAGTTGTTTGTTTATTCCTATAAGTTCTTTATTATGATGATAATTGACTTTTAATTGAAGGTCGATATATAAACTAGAATGAAGACCAAGCTTCTTAAGTTCTGAGCTGATATGAAGCCCCAGCTATGAATTAGCTCTAACTTTGAATGTAGCTGGTAGTCCCAAGCTATGAAAACGCTTGTTGTTTTAGCCCCAGCTATGAAAGTAGCTTGTATTCTTAGCCCAAGCTATGAACCCTGATAAAAATGATAAAAATAAATGCGTTATCATTTTATCTAAATTTCAGAATTCAAAAATCTATTAATCTACTAAATAAATTCATTTATTTAACATACCCTATTATTTCCAATAGGGGCAGGTCTTTGATTTTCAGTGGCTGACTTTATCTATCTAATTTTGTATGGCAATAGTCTGAAAAATACATATTAATATATTTTTCTCCTATCACCTCATAAGCTTATACTTTATGAGACAATATCAACATTAATTAATCTTTATATTTAGGTACTGATCTGGATGTGAAAATATCCAGTTATGCCTCAAAAATCAGTGAAATATTAGTCTTTAGCTTGTATTCAACAACTTTTATAACCTTATTAGGTGTGATATAAAACATGGATGTTTTAGATTCTTCAATATAAATGTTTATATATAAATTTACAATAAGCATCAGTAATTATAACTAGGAGAAAAAGACTTGATTAATGATATTTATAATTAACACAAGGTTTTGAGATAGATGAAAAAATAATTATGAAAACGCATCCATCAATACAAATTACACATACAGGTGGAATACAACCAGCCTGCATGTATAAATTCCAGCCAAGATACTGATACTTTACAACACACCTGTACCTGTCAAGATACCGATACCTTAAAACAACATTTCTATGCATGAATATCATCTCCCTTATATCCCTCCCCACCAAATCTAAGCCCCCACCTTAATTTTCCACGTCGTTCAATGAACGACAAGGACCAAGAGGCAAAGATAATAGAATATTGGAGTAGAGAAGGATATTTCGGGTCTCGCTTTACAATTTAAATGAATACAAAATAGGGACATTTTACAAAAAAAAGGTTTTTTCTTCTTTCTTCGGACAATGATGAAAGTCTATTAGAATCATTAACTCCTTAACCTATTGCAAATAGGTTAAGTGTTTTTGCTGATTTGTCATTTTTGTTCTAAAAATGGTTCTATCCTTGTAATGGGCAGTTCAAATGGAAAGAGTATAATAGATAGCATACTCATGCCTGGAAGGATTTTTATAATTTTTCAGAGTAATTATCCGGATCTTCTTCAACATTGTTTTCATTGGAAAATTACAATTATTTAAAGAGTTTTCTTTAAACAAGAAATATACGATGGAGGGTGGCTTTATACTCTCCTTTCTCCATACATTTGCTCCTCTGATTATATTTTTATACTGTGCTCTGAAAATAAACAATTCAGAGGAGGTGATAGCCATTAACAGGGGCATGTTGAAGATGTTTGGACACTCAAGGTAAAGGAGAAAGTTACCGACCAAACTCAAACTGAAAAATACAATATATGCATTAGTAAATGAGCTTTTTCACAATTTTCAATTTTACATGGTTATGCATGAATGAATATTGCCCTACATTGATTAAAATTTTTATATAATATGAATTTGTTGAAAGTTAAATATCTTCCTCATATATTTGCATGTAATTAAAGGTCTATAATAATTATAATCTTTTTGATTACAAATCATTACACCATTCTTAATCATACATCAAAATTTTTACTCAAATCAATTTTTTATATAAAATATAAGTACTGTATAAGTACTATATTTTACGTGGTCTTTAGGAAAACACACTCTTAAAACTTAGTGTGAGTCAGAGACAAGGCTTCTTTTTAACCCAATATTGTTGGACTATCCATCAATTTCAATGGAAACTGTGGAAAAAGTGGATCTCTTGAGATATTATTCAAGGTCATTGGGAAGGCAAACCAGCATATACCCCATGAACAAGGATTGTAATAAATGTTAATCATGTTTGAATCTAAACACCCCTGACAAACTCGGTTTTTGCTTTATGTTGACGTGTAACACATGTAAACGAAGAATTACACGAGTTTAACAGACATTGGTCATCTCCTTACTGCGTCAAATCCATCATGGAAGCTTCTCTCTCTCCAGATCCAGGAAAACCTGTAAAAATAATTCAAAGCTCCTCCACCTTCAATAACTTGTCATGTATACATGGCAAGGTATTTCCAGCAGAAGAACAAGCATATATATATAGAGACATAGTCATATATGCATATATATATATACACTTATATTATACATATATATATATATAATATATATATATATATATTTATATAATATATATATATATAATATATTATATATATATATATATATATATATATATATATATATATATCAGGTCTGTAATAGGGTTATGCAGTTATATTTTATTTAAATTTTTAATAGGAGGGATAATGGGGATATCATTTTTCATACATACTGAGAGTGGAATTCATATACTCGTACATCATCTTTTAGATTTCATGAAAGAATAAACAATTATAATTAATTGTTTATTCTTTAGTGTCAGATTTTAAATTGGTTTATAACCAATCTTTATTTAGTTAATGACTTATCCAAAATGAAATCTTTTGTCAATTGATTAATATGTATTTTTCAGTAAGGAACAATAATTAGAACGTCTTAAATCGAAATCAAATGATATCCAGAAGTAAATAAAAGTGAAAGCTAAAATTCCAATTCATTTGGCTCGGCTTATATACTTTATTTTTGTTTTATTGGATTTTTCTATTTTTACCTTATAAAGTAAGAGAAAAAATTTATCGGTTTTCAGAAAAGTTTATGGAAGACTCTAGAAATAATTATAGGAATCCCTGCTAAACATTTCAAATAACAGGACTCATTTTTGGATTCACTTCCATATATTGTGGGTTTATCAGTATTATAATAAATATATACCTGCCTCTGAAAAATTTCTGTAAAAACTGTTATAACTTCCGGAATGGGCATTTGTCCCAGAAGCCTTAACAACCTTAGTTTTTTCTGAATCAAATTACCTTGTAATTTGTATTTGATTGGGTGTTTTTGTAACTCGTCAATCAGAATATCTCTCACTTCCAAATGGCAATCCACAGACCCATACAGGAAAAGAGCAAAACATTTATATAAAGAATCTCCTCCTGTAATTTCCACTGGAAAAAATCCCGGGGGAATGAATTCTAGTGAGGGAGGATTTTCTAATAATACTTCTATATTCTCATCTATCGGAGAACGGGACAGGGCATCATCAACAACATTTTTGGTTCCCAATATATGACGGATTTCAAAGTCATATTCATTCAGTTCCTCCATGGTTCGAGCTAATCTTCCGTCAACAAGGCTCATATATTGTAAATATATTAGGGGCATATGGTCTGTAAATATAATGAATTTTACACCACGGAGGAAGGGTCTAAGGGATTTGACAGCTCAACTCTTTGTCAATTACTCCGTAATTCCTTTGTGCCCCATTAAAGGTCATGGAAATGAAGGCAGTTGGTTTACGGTCACCACCTTGTATTTGTGAAAGGCAAGCACCAGCCCCGAGGTCTGAAGCATCAACATGTAACTCCATGGGGGATGCCTCCGGGCTATAATCAGGGAACCCTAACAAATTTGGGTTTACTAATGCCTCTTTAAGTTCTTCAAATGCCTGCTGACATTCAGGAGTCCATTGGATAGATTTTCCACCCGTCTGGCACGATAATGGTTTGCTAATCTGGGAATAATTATGGATATGCCGCCTATAAAAGTTTACCATTCCCAGAAACTGTCGTAATTGTTTAATAGTGGTCGGTATGGGAAATTCCAATGCTCCTTTTATATTCTTCTGAAGGGGGAGTATTCCTTTCTTTGAAATATGGTGGCCCAAAAATTCCACTTCGGTATGACAAAGCCGGGTTTTACTAGGTTTCAGTTTATATCCGTTTCTTTCCAAAGCAAAAAGAACTTTATCCAAAGTAATTAGATGATCATCTACAGTTTGACTGAGTACTATAATATCACCCAAGTATACCATTACTTTGGACCACGGCAACCCAGTCAATGCCAGCATCATCCCACATTGAAAAGTCGCTGGACCATTTTTCACACCGAAGGGCCTTTTTAAGTATTCATATTAGGCAAAGGGGGTAGAAAAAGCAGTTTTCTCTATACTTTCAGGTTCCATTGATACTTGGTAATACCCACGGACGAGATCTATAGTAGTGAAATAAGTATTCCCGTACATATTATAGATCATGTCAATTAAGTTGGGTAAGGGAAAGGAATCCGTCTTAGTGACATTATTAAGTTTTCGGTAGTCGATACACAATCGCAACTTACCGTCGGGCTTCCTGACGGGAACCACAGGAGCCGAATAAGGGGACTTACTGGGTTGAATAATATCCTGTATCAGCAATTCTTTACATTGCTTTTCTATTTCTTGAGCCAGGGGTCCTTGAAAACGCCTTACAGGTAGTCTGACAGGCCGGCCAGTTTCTAATTCTATGGAATGGGTGATATTGGTGGCCACTCCCTCCAACATCATGGTCACCAAAACTAAGTGTTGCTTTATGTTTCATTAATACGTCTATAAGACTTTGTTTTTCTTTCTCAGAAATAGGGATATGAGGAAAACAAAATTCCTCCTTCAATTTAGCGCAGGTCCATACATCTGTTTTTATACTTTGGTCATTTGTAGACTCGATGGTTCTAGTATTAATTTGTAGATTTCGTTTTTCTTCCTCAAGAGAAAACAATTGACCCACTACAGTTCCTCTCCTAAAATATTGAGGTTTGTCTGAAGGGTTTATTAAAGCAACCTTACAAGGAAGAATCAGATCTAACACCCCAGGCACTGGAATCACAGAATCAATTGTATCTCCCTGGAAACCTACCAACGAGGAGAAGGGGACTGTCAATGGGGTCTGGACATCCACCATCTGACATGAAAAAGGGGAAAAATTAACGGAATGGACAGTAATACATTTATAAAAGGGAATCTTTAGACTTTCGTCTTTAGCAATGGAATCGATACTATCGTCAGTTTGATGTATCAATTCACGGGTGGTTAAATCGGGGAGAAGATCATTTTCTTTGAGAGCAACAGCTCCCAAGACCATTGGAGTGGGCATAAACTCCATGGGCACAACTAATAGAATGACTGGTTTAGTCATATAACTACTTTCGGGAAAGAACAAAGGGTGTTCAGTATACAATTTTATGGGTACCGAATTATCTCGTACCAGACCACTAATGGCATTAATTTTTATTTCAACAGAGGGGCGCAAAGGTAAATCTCACATAATGATCAGTGACTTCTGTGCTGATTAAACTGATGCCGGCTCCACTGTCTACCATACAGCTATAAAAACCGGAGCTATTGGGAACCAAACCAACGGAAACGATCAGCGGATCATCAGAAAGACTCTTACATTTGACTGCTACTGTCCGTAGTTTATTTTCCAAAGGTTCCTCTGCTGATAATTGAGGTTCAGCGGATTTGACCTTTTCATTGGGACATTTTCCTGACCTTTGTCGTTATTGACTGAGTCCAACACAGGTTTGTTCTCCACCAGGGGACTCAGTTCCGGGGAGACTGGTAGTTTAAAGGGGATTCTATGCTTTCTTCCTCATTTTCACCGCAATACCCTTCATAATATGGTCTATGGCAATAGTCACATCGGTCTAAGTACCTACGTGAAGGGAGAGACAGCTCAACTTTCTTGGAAGATGGGGACAATGGAGTTTTAGAAGGGTTCTGAAAATATGATTTGGAATACACTTTTTTAATTGTTCCATTGAGGTATTCCTGAGATGGTCTATCTGAGGATGGCCCGGAATGAGAATTACCGGAATTTGGAGGTGTTCGCTGAGAACAGTTCATTCCAGCATGGCCACCATTACAAAAGGGACATACTATTTTTCGACGGGTAGGGGGAGACGATAGAGGGGAATTACGAGATCGACATTCAGCCCTTATATGACCTTTTTTCTTGCAGTAATTACAAATACCTAAGTATTTGTAGCACTCCCGCATTAGGTGGCCTCGCTTCTCACAATAGTTACACAAAAGACTCCTAGGATCTACACGATCATCTTGGGCCGTATTCACAACCCGACGATCATGACGAACCGCGGAACTGGTGTTTTCACGGGGTGAAGTACGAACAGAGTCACGAAAATAATGACTACCATTCATTCTTTCTGGGGGATTTGGTTTAGAAGATTTAAAAGTTCTACTTTTCGAAGAACGATGCTCAACTTTATCCTTCAAAGCATCAGTCCAACCGGGAAGGGCAGTATTTATTTGTATTACTGACTCTAAAGATTCATTTAAGTTAATTTTATTTTCATGGTTTCGGGAAGAAAGGAATTTATCAATATTACTAGGGGTAGACTGGGAAAAGCAAGATTGTCACTTTTCAGTGAATCAGCAAGACTCACTATGCTTTCCCACGAAACTCTTACATAACCGTTCAGTTCTTGCATTTTGATATATTGCCGAACTACAGCTTCTATATAGGGAGGTAAACTGCACAAAAAAGCAATTCACAGAGAGTCGTGCTCGCTCATGTCCAGTCTGTGGTAAGCACGTCTGGCCAGCCGTTCTAGTCTAAGAGCAAACATTTTGATGCTCTCATTAGGGAATCGTCGAGCAGAGTGATATTTCTGTAGCTGATACTCAAGCTTTTTCTTCTCCTCATCTTTATACCAACTCACCAAGGTATCTCTGACGGAGAAGTATTCTCGATTGGTCACAACCTGATATATTTGAAGGAATTTACCTTCTAGCTGTCTACCTAGAAGGCGCAACCACTGATGATGAGCATTGGGATAGTGTAGACTACAGTAGGCCTCAAAATCCGCTAGATAAACTAGAAGATCTTGGTCTGCCTCAAATTTGAATTTTCCTGGGTCTACAACTTTGAGTTTCTGAGAATTTTTTAATAGTTGGGTTAGAAGAAAAATAGCTTCTTCCAACTTATTTACCCGTTGCATAATCTGGGGATCTGTCAAGCTAACAGATTCTTGAGGGTAAGAGGGACGTTCGGGATTTCTTTGAGATTGAGGGTCAAAATGAGTTAATTTGAGGGTTAAATTGAGAATTAATTTGTGGGTTAAATTGAGAATTAAATTTAGAATTAATTTGAGGGTTAAACTGAGAATTAAATTGAGGGTTAAATTGAGAATTAATCTGAGGGTTAAACTGGGAATTAAATTGAGGGTTAACAGAATAACTAGAGAATGATTTTCTAGGGAAGGGTTGTTGATATGAATCATTTCTAGAAGTTATCATAATTTTGGGGATTTGTTTCTCTGGAGGGTTGCAATAATTTGTCATATTTCTCAGAGAACTCGATATTTACTCTATCCGTATAAGATAAAGGTGATATATGTCCTCTATTATATTCAGAGTGGTGTAGAGGTCCACCAAAAGTTGAAGGTTGGGGATAAAAAGGTCTTTCAAATTGATTATTGGGAAATCTATGTGAAAGATCAAAATTTCTTGGATAATTATCCTCAATAAGGGAAGTGAAAGGTCTTTGTTTAGATTTAAAATTATAATTTTCATTATGGTCAGTAGAAGACTGGGGAAATAATTTAGGAAAATCATTGATTTGTTTTCCATGATTTCGATTTTTTAAACGTTCGAGTTGTTCCATGTTTACTGATTTCATATCTCGTTCAATCAACTCATTTTCGCTTCTCATTTTTTCTCTTTCTAGTTTTTCCAACAAGGTAGTCATTTCTGACATAGTAAAAGGTGTGTCAGCCTTGTTCTTACCTATCTGGTTTTCCACGCTTGTACCTAACTCTATCACTATTAAGATTCTCACGTAGGTCTCTTTGCCTACGTGGATCTAAAGCTATAGCTTCAGAGAGTCCGGTTGATAAATTTTCGTGGTCAATGGGATGTTCATTTTCGTCCAAGTTTTTAGTTTTAGTCTCTGACATTTTTTTTTAATTTTTTTTAAAATTTATTGTTTTTATAAGACAATAATATTTACTGGGGAAAAGCTAATTCTCTCGAATCTGTTCTATTTAGTATCAATAATAAAGAAAACAATTAAAGAGAATGATAGACAATTCAAATTTTTGACGTTACTGTGAGCTAAAGTCACAATCCTTGTGCACGCAAGCGAACAGGAACTCACACAGAGTCCCTGTTCGGGCGCCACTTAATTTATTTATGTTAAGGAGAGTAGAACACTGGGTTTCAGATTCAATCCCGACGGTGAGGTTCCACTCTCTAGAATTGATGATGGAAGAAGTTTCAATTGAAGAATTTAGAAATGAGAATATGGCAAATAATATGTACCATACCTGATGAAGTAGTAAGGAAGTTTCTTTTCTAACTGACGTTTTCCAAGAGAACAAGAACCACCTTAACTATTTTTTCCGGATAAGTAGAACTATAAACATTCTCTACACGGAGGGAGATAGTCTCCGGACTCCGTGGGCCTGCTCGCTTGATGACGTTTCTGGGGCGGATTGTGAAATTTAATTTCTAAGGAATATTATTTTTAATTCAGGCTCTTTCTCGGTGTAATATTTCATATACTAAGAATAATAATTAATAAACAAAGAAATAAAAGGATGTTGATAATCTTTACACTTTTATGATTTTATTATTTAGAAAATGTACAAAAGGGAATGTTTTGGGGGGATGGATTACCAATAGGTGATACTCTAATACTAAGACTTAATAGATACAAGTACGTAGTTTGGTTTGGGGATTTCAGGAATGGGATAATCACCACACAGTGATATAAATAATTATATACAAGGTCTGGTTATTACCGAAGTAATAATCAAAGATTTTTATTAACAGGTGTCAAAATAAAGATGATATTAACATGGATTATAATCCAATGTTAATATAATGGTCTAGGTACGAAGCTAAATCAAAGCTTTAGAGACAGATTACGAGAGGAGAACAAATTTAGTTTCTCGGATATTATTCAAGCAATCCGTTCAAACTGAATTATTAATTCTGACTCATTCATAGAATATATATACATAACTTTATTGTGGGATATAAGAGTCAGAATTATTCAAAGCTTCTTTTAGTTGTCATAGTAGTTGTTTGTTTATTTCTATAAGTTCTTTATTATGATGATAATTGACTTTTAATTGAAGGTCGATATATAAACTAGAATGAAGACCAAGCTTCTTAAGTTCTGAGCTGATATGAAGCCCCAGCTATGAATTAGCTCTAACTTTGAATGTAGCTGGTATCCCAAGCTATGAAAACGCTTGTTGTTTAAGCCCCAGCTATGAAAGTCTTGTCAGGTACAGCTTTGAACCACGATAAAAATTATCAAATTAATTACGTTATCTATTTCCATGCAAAATTGGAGTCAATCATATTCTAATACATAAATCATTAATTTAGCAATTTTATAGGTCCAAAAGGTGCAGTTCTCGATGTTTCAGTGGTGAAGCTTTTATCTATCTAAATTTTGTATGGCAATAGGTTGAAAAATATATATTATGTTAAGGGTGTGCCGGAATCCAGACTTTGCGAGCCGATAGCTTCGCTAATTTACAAGTTTTTCAATCAGTTGTACTATAAAATAAAAATATAAGCATACAGGGTTAATTAAGGTTCATACTGTTTTTAAATATTTAATCATAAAAAGGCATTTATAATTGAGAAATGCTTCTCTCTCCATGCTCAAGGCAGTAGCTATCTTCTTTAGCATTAAAAATCGTTTCCAGTTGTGCCTAAAGTCGCCGCGTTGCATTGACTGATGAATTGAGTCGCGTCATAAAATTTTCTGGGAAAGTTGCTAAATCCTAGCTGTTGTTCTTTTTATCAGCAGCAATGTATAGTTGTATGCACCCACCATTTGTAAGGAATTCTTCTTAATTGATATGTTTGGCAGGCTTAGGTGAGAGTTTATTTCATCCCTCTGCTGAAACATAATATGAAATTATAATATATATATATTAATATATATATATATATAATATATATATATATATATAATATATATATATATTAATATATTATATATATATATTAAGTATAATATTATAATTAAAGAATAAGAAAGGGTTTAGGTAGAAGTTGATTTCATCCATGCTGAAACTAATTAAATGAATTATATTATATATATTTATATATATATGGTACTATGAATATATAATATATATATGTATAATATATATATAGTATAATTAATATATTATATATATATATACTATATCATTATACTATAATAAATAATTAAATAAGGTAAAATAAAGTATATCATTCTCTTTCAAAGGGAGTCAAATACTTTTTGTCTTATCAAGTCTCTCTTACTAGTATGTTTTTTGGAGATTTTTGATTTATCAGGTCTTTATCTGCTTCCTTGTTGCCCGAATTTGTAGCAGTTATTCCAGCTTCAATTTGCTACATTTAATGGTAAAGCTGTAAATGTCATATTCATAATTTCCTTTTGTTTTGCCAGTTGACCAGTCTCACACTCGATGCAGCAGGTGAAATCGGATCCTTCTGAATCTGAGTCACTGTTCATTGTTTCAGTGTTATTAACTTCTTGTCTTTGATTTAAGGGAGATTTAGAATAAAATTTGAAGTACTCTTGAAAAATAATTACTTTCATTACACTTTCATCGGTTTTATCAACAAAATTGAATTTGAAACGGGGATCAAGCATCATAGCAATCTTTAAACTATCATTCTCCTTATATTTCTGAAAGCGAGTTATAAAGTCTGTTTTTAGCTCATCTACAACAGTTTTTATCCCAGTTGCTGTGTTACTAGCAAATTTGAAAAACTTCTTCATTGAATGAATAAATGGTATTATCTGTGACATAGATGCATCATCTGCACTCATGTCTTTTGTGGCTTTTTCAAAGTGTTGCAGAATGCATACAAACATTTCAGCAAGATCCCATTGGCTCTCTGTTGGGTTTTTCAAATTTGCATGATTTCTAGAAATGAAATATAATGCAATGGCCTTTTTCTGTTCACAAAATCTTTGAAGCATATAATACGTCGAATTCCATCTTGTGGAAACATCCTGGTTATTTTATGCTCTGGTAAACTTAGTTGACTTTGAATTTCTTTAAATTTTGCCACTCCACTTGAAGAGTGATGAAAATGTCCTGCTATTGCTCGGAATACAGCTAGCATATCACTTACTGCTCTTTGTTCTTTGAAGAGCTTGTTTTGAAAGCAACATTGATTTAAAAGTAATCGCATGGCAGATGTTTAATTGTCAAGTTGAATTCTTTAATAGCAGACAGGACATTGGCTGCATTATCTGTTAAAATCATATGCACTTTTTCATTAGGTATACCCCAAGTTTGCAGTGATTCATAGATGAATTTGCCAATATTACTTCCGGTATGGGCCTCAGAAAAGTGTGAAACTTGCAAGATATAATTTTTTAAGTTTGGCATCTTTTAAAAATCTTAGCAGTCAATGGAGGTTAGTGTGCTGGCATGTCCAACCATCGGTAGTTAAACTAATGAAATTAACCTTGATCTACATACAGCCTTTTACCAAAAACCTTTCCCGTCGTTTTAGTTTGAGATAACACACCCTTGCCGAGAATTTGAGTCCGACAAGGTATTTATAATTTTGGGCTAGATGCTTAAAAGCTTAATCCTTTATCATCTCAAAGAAATATGGGCTCGAGATCTAACATATATTCACAATAAGACGGGTAATGACTCTTAGCCTTAGATGATCTATATACAACACTTCGCAAAAATTTCCCAAATTTCTTTGTATTATTTGATTCACATAAATCCATTTTTTTTAAATAGTTTCTTTACTTCAAATATGATATTTCAAAAAAATTATTAATTTAACCTATGGAAATGAAAGCAACATTGATTTAAAAGAGTAATCGCATTGTTGTTTAATATCAATAAATAAACTATAAAGTAGTAAAGTTTTTAGTACATATATATACTTTTCTTTTCTTTATATATTTATTAATATAATATGAATATTTTCAACATACAACTCTACCTATTTATTCATAATAAATCAAAATTTACCTTGTCTCGTGTTTCTGGGTGCGACATATTTGAGCTTTCCGCTAGGGCTGCTGTATCTGCTTGGTTCGGATCATCTGCATTTTCTAACTTTCTTGTGCTACTTTGTTGTGCAAAATCTGTTTAAATACTTTTGATTCAACTGCTTTTCGTTTTGCAGGATTTTAGCATTGGAGATCAATGAATTCATTTTATTGTGAACGCCATTATGCATCACCCCTTTTGAGATGGTTTTGAAGATTTGTTTGTTGTCATTTTGTGAGGTACTTTACTTCCTCTGGACAAATTCTTTTCTTGCATAGTATGCACACTGCTTTGCCTATTCATCATCTTTTTCACCTTAAAAATAGTCATATAGGATTCAAGTTTTAGGCATATACTTTTTAAACATTTTGTTATTTTATATCACATTGGAACTAGGCCTAATATATTATAAGGATATAATTAAGATAAGAAAATAATATAGAGTAGCATACATACGTTTTAAAGTCTTATTTATAAGTATAAAAAAATATGAATCAGAAGAAATTAAAAATCGCACCAAATTATTTCACTTTCGAAACGTTTTTAAAGTTTTATTTATAAGTGTAAAAAAAAATGATCAGAAGAATTAACCATCTCAACCAAATTAATGTAAACATTGAAATTCTTCATATTATAAGTAAAAAAATAAGAATCAAGAAGAAATTAAAAATCGCAACCAAATTATCTTAACTTATTTAATGATGGAAAAAAAATTGCGATTGGAGTGGGGCGAGCAGATAGATTACATATAAATGGCACGTTCGAAGCATTATAAGTATAAAAAACAGTAAAAAAAAATCACAAGTAAATTAAAAAAACTTCACAGCAGTTAATGGTACTTTTAACTTATTTATAAAAAATATAAATGCAGGCTCATTTTTCTTGTCAGATACCAAAATCAAATCAAAAAAAATTAATCTATATACCGATCGGGCTTTTTTTTTTCTTTCTGTAAATTTTGGCCTTTTTAAATTTCATAAATATCTTTTCATAATCCAAAAAAAGTGGTATAGTTACTTTAAAAAAAAATGAAAAAAAATCTCTGGCAAAATTCCTTTAAATATAACTAAAAATTTTCACCGTGAAAAGATTTTCTTCTTTGATATAGGACGAGCTATGTTAGAGCCAAGTACCGCGTTGGTCTCAAAAAAAAATTTCTACATCTACTTAGGGCCAAGTATCAAAAAATAAATATGCTAAAAAAAACTTAGGAAACTTTATTTATTTGTTAAGAATTTTCAGAAACCAAATAAATAAAATTTATAAAAAAAAATAATAAAGTAATAATTACCAGTGGAAAAAAATGAGAAAGCACTATTAAGAGTATCACATGTAACTATAACCATTACCAAGTAATTAGGAATGACTTTTAGATGCGAAAGAGCTTCGTTGGTTGGGTTGGAGGGGGGGTGAACCGGGGAGAGGAAAAGGGAGGATTGTATTTCGTATGGGTGATAAAGAAAAAGACTCCAGTGTTATCTGGAACACAGATGGTAATTTATTTTGGTAAATTTCTGTATATTTAACTTAATTAGATTGTGTTGAATGAAAAGTTATATAAATACAAATTTAAGAAATATTCCAGCTATTAAATAAAACAAAATTTAAGAATGGAAATCGTGAATATAAGAAAAAGGGTACTTGGCACCTCTAAGAAAATTATCAGTTGGAGAAAGTAGAAGGGAGAGGGGGGGGGGGGGGGGGGGGGGGGGTTGGACTTTCTTTACGATTCGTAATGAAAAATAGAAAATAACAAATAAATTAATAATGCAAAAAAAAATGGATTGATGTAGCATGCAAAAAGAAACATTTCTGAGAATATTATATCTTTGGAATGAGATGATAAAGAGAGAAGATTCTTTTCTCTTTATCTGACCTATAACAGAACTTTCCTGTCATGATTATATCTATATATATATATATATATATATATTATATATATATTGGTATATATAATATATTTATTTAAAATTGAAGTATTTTGCTAACTTTCTCAAAAGTACAACGATGCCTAAGGATATGAATAGTAACATTTGTCATGAAAAAGGGTTACACAATAAACCGACAATATATGCCTTTGAAACCACCTGTCTAGCAAACTTTCCCAGATTCATGTCTTTAGAGAAGATGACCAGTGTAGATAATAGGTTCTTTCAACAGGTCATAAATCTTCTTGAACGCATGATGAGGCTCAGGGTTAAAAGTTATGACATTTGTCATAATACTGGCTTACACAAGGTACAGGTAGTCCCTCCCTATGTAATTATCTATCCTGAGAGACAGTCTTATGTTCAAGTTCGATAACTGTACCATCAGGGTAGGATAGGAGAACAAATTGCATAGTAAAAACATTTAAGGTACTTGCCCTGGGATCTGTAGTATCTTACTACTGAGTTATGCTGTTGTCAAACATATATAAAACTCATATTAGTCCGTTAAGGTTAGTAAATTCAAGAAATTTGACACGTTATCAGACCTTAATTGATGTGTTGATATCAAACATGGATGTGTCAGCTTGATATACTATTCGATAATAAAAACCTATATTTTATATTAATGTTAAAATCTTTTGGACCAATATGCTATCAGAATCTTTGAGAGCACGAGTATGATACACAATCGACTATATAGTAATTGGACTCTCCACAGTAATAGAGATCTAGTAGTAAATCTTTCAGCGAAAAAATTAATGTGTGAAACATCATCAAGCATCACAACACGCAATGAAGGAAAATTAACGACAACGGATTATTGGCAACGGCGATTCAATACAAGTAGATATACATTGATCAGACAGATCCTGAAATGTGTATGGAAATGACCAGTACAGAGATAAGTGTCATTAGTTTTTATTGGAAAAAGATACTTTAACACTTTTTATCTGTCTCTTATAGTTTTTCTGGGATAGTATATTTGAATGCAAATAGTTCTACAATATTATCTTTATAAATTTGCATACATATATATTGATTTCCGATCGACAAATCATACTATGCCTCGGGCCCTCTAGCTTGAAAAGGGATGAGAAATTTCTCACGTGGCGGTATGACGCAGCATATAGTTGGCAAACATAACACATTCTGTGTAGTTGTATACAGGATAACCGTGACGAAGAGATGGAATTATCTGACTACTCTTGTTTCTATTTATACGTGATTCTGTTCTAGGGGTCAACCTTTCACCGGATGTCATCAGAAATACCAATACATGATAGTGCTAGACTTGGGTCCTTTACGATAGCTAGATTATTCTATAAGAAAACGTACGCTCTCCTGAAAAGGCATATTTACGTAATATATAATTTGGTGGGTGATAAGAAAGGCAGAGAAGACATTGTTCATAAGCAAATCTTACCCTCTTAGTAACCAAAGTCTGATCATCTGTTCGAAGTGGATTGTCTTTTTCCCAAAATATATATCTTTTCCAGACTTCAACCTAAATTTTTGAGAATATTTTTAAGAAGAATAATAATTTACATTAACTCATTTATGATTTCTTTATGCACTCTTCAACATCCTTCATTTTTACCTCTTTGTCTACCCTCCTCGCTGCAAACATAGTTTTTTCCAAACCGCAATGATTTCTCCCATGGATTCTATCAATTTCCTCTAATGCCATGCCAAGCAATCATCCTCAATCCCATTTAAGAAATCCAACCACTTCTTAAATACATTTAGCTATACGTTTTATTATTTCGACTTTACAATAAATTTTTATTTTCAACTTTTAATTTTTCCTTAAGCCAAATCCCCAATTCTTCTTTTCACGCACTTTCTGCGGCACGTTATTCGATTTCAATCTACAATCATGCTTATCGCATTCTACCCAGTTTACCACCTGTCTTTGGATCGAGCAATTACCTAGAGAAGTTCCTTTCTTTGAATAGGGCTATGCCCGTGAAGTACGAAACTTAATAATAGAGAAAATGCTGCTTTCTTTTGGAAAGAGTTTTATAACTTATCAGCTCTCCTGCTCTCGCTACACTCTTCAATCTCTTTACAACTTATCAGCTTTCCTATTCTCATTATAATTTTCCAACTCTTTACAACTTTTTACTACTCTTGTCCTCATTACACTCTTCCATCTCTTTCCAACTTATCGGTTCTCCTGCTCTCATTACACTCTTCAATCTCTCTGCAACCTGTCACCTCTACTTCTCTCATTACACTCTCCATCTATTTACAATTTACCACCTCTCCTGCTCTCATTACACTCTTCCATTTCTTTACAACTTATCAACTTTTCTGGTCCAATTACACTCTTCAATCTCTTAACACTACCGAATTTCAAAAGATGTTTCCTAACTTCCTCCGCTTCAATTACTTCTTCATTTACCAATATATCGTCGATGTTATGAATTTGTTCTCAAAAATCTCCTGTCCTGTTTCCATCATATTCTTAAGATCTTCGTCATAATCCTCGGGGCACTGCACAGACCAAATCCTAGTCTCGTCAAGCAGTACGTTTTTTCTCTAAAACTCACTAGGTTGATTCTTTCAAAGACTCTTGTCGACTCTTATCTGCAAATAAGCAGCTTTCAAATCGAATGTTTAAATTCAGATTCTTGCTCCAATTTCTTACTATTCATCACTACTCAACTTCAATCACCGGTGTGGCACGGACACGAATTGTTCATTCTCTATAATTAAACGGGCCTCTTTGCTTTTGTGATGATTGTGTTTGCCACTGCCATTAGCGGCAATAAGCCAGTTCTCTTCATCCATTTCATTCTAACCAAAAAAAATCCTCTTTTCTGGCATTCATCACGTCCGCTCATCGAATTTATCTTCAGCATCCTTTTTCAAATGTTTGAATTTTAGGCGACCTCATTTTATTCTTCAAACATGCTGCCAATTATTTTCATTTCCATTTATACTATCAAATCACCGTTAAGAATGACCAAGGAAAATCTGTATCATTAATTTTACAACAACACTGCATTATACTTCATGGGCTTCTCTTTCTCATACTTTGTTCTTTTCTCTTCAAGCTTGTCAATACCGAAACTAATGCATTTTCTTTTATCGTTACCCCACCAAACTTCGATATAACGTCAATACAAAGGATGACATCAATGTTCCTCATCATCTTCTCTAACACATAGCTTTCAAATGGTCGAAGTCCACCCCCTTTCATTTCAATAAGCACCGATCCTCTGCCGACAGTTTTCATGCCTCGCATCATGCTTATAATATTTATCTTCACCTTTGCGGTTACTGTCCTAAGTTTTTTTTGAAATTAAATGACTTTGAACAGGCCTACATTACTAGGCACCGATCACCCATCACTCGCATTAGTCTTTACTTTAATAAAAAAGGCAACCTCCTGAAGGCACTTCTTAAAGGAATGTTTCCAAGCACAATAACCTTATTCTTCCTGATTCGTCCTAGTATCGAATTGCACATGCCTACTTAATGGGACGCATTTTCCGCATGAGAAACAGGTTGTGAATTTTCCACTACAGTATCTTTCTTAGAGTCATACGACCGCACCATAACAGCGATTTCTGTGATTGTGTTTTAAGATAATCTTTTTCTCTATCGCAACTTGCTCCATAATTTACTATATTCTTACTATAATGGGATTTGCTCTACTTAATATTTCCTCTAAACCACAACTTTCTATGTTTTCCTTTGCTCTTAGTTCCTTTGCTTCAGGAAGACCGTTGACAAATAATCTCTTCAGCAATGTTTTCTCCCCCAACATTGAGCACTCGCTAGCTAGCCTCAGTGATCTGATTCATATAAAATCTATGGTTTTCACACTGCCATCTTTAGCACACAGCTGAGACTGAACGCAACAGAATGGTCTCCGAATAACTTTCTTGCATTTTTTCTTGATTTCCTCAGCGGACACTTATCTTCTCACTAAGTTCCAATAAACGCCAAGCTCTGTCTCTAGTTAACAACGGCATGCAGATGATTCTCGTTTTTAACTTTGGATGTTTGAACCAACTGCTCGCCTTTCAGATCCACGCCGCGAGACTGCTAATATCCGCGCCGCAAATGGCCTTACAGCGTCAAAAATTTAAAGCTGTCGAATCATCTTGAATTTCTGGTCTCTTTAGCCGCGGATAGGCTGTGGAATAAATAAACAACCTTCTCGTTTGATAGTATAAAACAGACAGAATATTAATATGTATATCGCTCTTAAAATTAGTGCGGAGCTACATAATGAATAAATACTTCAATAATGAATAAGGAACAATGAATGAAGTGTCATATGTGAATGTGTGTTTAAGTGCATAAGTGATGTGTGTATAAGGTGTAAGTGTAAATGGTAATAATGTCTATGGTAAATGGTAAGTGTCATATGTTGAGTGAGTGTTGTGTATAAGTGTCATAGTGATGTGTGTATAAGATGTAAGGTGTGTGTGTGTGTGTGTGTGTGTGTGATGTGTGTGTATGTAGTGTTCTAGATATAATAAATAGCATCGAAGTAAAGATAACCTAAAGTAATATAATAAGAATAAATAATAAATATGAAAATAATAATAAAATAATAATAAAAAGTATTAAAAAGAATAAAAAACGTTTAATTTTTAAATATACTGAGTTAAAGCAGTAAAATATGATTAAAGCAGTAAAGCAGAAAGTTAAAGCAGTAAAGCGAAAGTTAAAGCAGTAAAGCAGAAATTAGAGTAAAGCAGTACAACAAAAGTATACTAATCCTCCCTTGTTAGGTCACACTCTATTGATTTACTGGATTTACTGCTTTAAGGTATGTTAAATGTTAATAATATGTTAAGTTAAAGCAGTAAAAACATATGAGTTAAAGCAAAACATGAGTTAAGCAGTAAAACATATGAGTTAAGCAGTAAAACATGAGTTTAAAGCAGTAAAACAGTAAAACAAAAGCATACTAATGCCTTGTGATATTTTTTGGCATTCTCTATTGATTTACTGATGTACTGCTTTAAGGTGTAAAGTTTATGTTTTTTAATAAATATTTTCGTACAATTGTCGTAAAATAAAAATGATTATATATCAAGACACTCTGGATTTTTTCTTCTAACATACAAAATCTTAAAAATTTATAAAATTTAAAGA
>JABUQX010092739.1:0-17500 GCA_015478945.1 Trachelipus rathkii
GAGAAAATTAGCGGATGACGAACAACACCTTTATGAGAAAATATATTGTAATATTAATAAGTGCAGGGACTTTCAACACAAAGACTTATAAGCCTTTACAAAGCGTAAGAACGATTAAAACGAATGGCCCTAATGCAGAACAATAATATAATCTTTGGGATAAAATATACAACAACACCAGAACAAACCTACAGAAATACCAAATAGACCAACGAATATTGAGGCAGGGTAAAGAAGAATATACATTTTTTGAGGTTGGGTTTTTTTTTTTAAATTTTTAAATGAAAAAAATGTTTAGTAAATCCACTCCCAACATTTGAGAAAGGACGATAGAAATTGACTTGCGCTTTTGTGAAATTAGTAAACTTCGGATAAGAATAAGAAAAGCTGTTGAACTTTGTACAAGTCACACATTCCGATAAAACTCTTCTTATTGTATGACGAGCTGAAGTTATCCAGTAGCCCTTTAAACGAATGAAGGTCAAAGTAGCTTGAATGCCAAGATGTTTACAAGAAACATGTGCATCTCTGACAATCAGGGTGGTAAGATGATGGGACTTACCAAGGACTACTGGATTGACTATCTCGAAACTATAGTAGTTAGTGCGAGACAACCGTCCTTTACTTCTTATAAGACCCAAATCGTCCAAAAAGAAGTTCAGGCGAGAAACTAAATCAGGTGGTTTTGAAGAAGTTGATCCCGATTGAATCTCTCTCAAAAAACGAAGTTCGACAGGAAAACTTTCTTGTTGCATAATCTTGAGCAAGAAAAGTCGAGCTTTCCTATCATTTTCAGTAGGATCGATGGAAGATGTGCCGAATTTGTAGAGTAAAGCACATACTCTTAACAAAGTTGAAAGAGAAGAATACTTGGTCATGTCAATAATAGGAGGAGGTGGGGCTTGAATGACTGTGAAGGTAGTTGAAAGCCCTTCCTGTACACTCCTTGTTTGCTGATAACTAGGCCAATACACTTGGTCATGTTTAAGCCAAGCTGGTCCTTTCTTCCATAGTTCGAGCTTCTTCATGAATTCGCGACAGGACAAACCACGAGTTATAAGATCTGCAGGGTTTTCATCTGTTTTGACGTAGTTAAATGAGATCGGTATTAAATTATCGTTTCTCATAGATGAAACCATACTCTTAATGTCCTGTATACGATTCCGAACGAAAATTTGTTTTGTCCTGCTACCTCCTCCAGCTACCCATGCAAGAACGATTTGGGAGTCAGAGAAGACGTTGACCTTACTAAATTCAACCTCTTGTAGGCTAGTCACGATCTGCGGAAGGCATTTAAGCGCCAGAAAGATGGATAAAAGCTCTAAACAAGGAAGGGTTTTTCCCTTGAGAGGAGCTACTTTAGATTTGGCCCACATTAACGAAGGACCTTGTTCTGGGGAGGTGATGTAAGCCGCAAATCCATAGCTCTTTGAACTAGCATCGCAAAAGATGTTAAGGGTTGCATTAGTCGATGAGGTATCAAAACAAAAACGATTGAACGATAAACTCTTAAGAGAGTCAAGATCGGCCCTTAATTTTTCCCAATCCTCCTTTATTCCAAGATCGATAGGGTCATCCCAACTCATTTGTTTTTCCCATATACGTCTCATCAAAAGTCGACCTCTCAATGTGACAGGAAGAAACAATGCAAGAGGATCAAAGATTTTATTAACTTGAGAGAGCAGATCTCTTTTTGAACTGACTGATGATAACTCAAAGTCTGCGAGTCTCAGGGTGTCATTACCAGGATGGTAAAGGTAACCTAGAACTTTTTCCTCTTCGCAGTTATGGGAAGAAAACATGTTATCCTGTTTTATTTGAGCCAGTCGAATTTCAGCGGGGAGGAGTGAAAGGGCATATCAAAGATGGCGGCTAAAGCAATGTGATGGGAAGGAAAAGATTGAAAGGTAACCATGTGGTAAAGGAAAGGTTTATTATTTATATTCATTGATATATAGTATTGATTGAGTGTAGTATTATTAATGTTTCTCGCTTATGTTTACTTCTGGGAGTGACAGGTATTTGTGTATATAACGAGTTTATACTACATAAATATATATTTATTAATCAGAAAAACGAGAGACTAAATCATAGGATATGCTATTCTGAAATGTGGTGTCTCAATGATAGAGCAGATGGCTGATGGCTCCAACAAAATGAGGGGAGAGAGAGATGAGTCCGAATTATGAATTGTGTGTTCGCTACGTACTGATATTAAGTTAACTAAAGTTCATTGCATCGCAATGTCTCTTGACTTACTATAGAATTGATTATTACTTAATAAAGTTGTTACTTGTATAACGATTTTATCGATCTATTGTCTCGACGTTATTGATGAGATAGATTTTGGGTTACGAATAAGGCTATATAGAAAAATGTCCGCACAACCGAATATTCTCATTTAATTTGGTTGCGACAAAGCTCAGAAAAAAAAGTCGGTATAAGATAGGGCGAACCAAACAAATCTATACCATAGGATAAGTTTATAGAGTCACGTATTGATTAAGGGAAGTTAGATGAGATTCCTTTGTTTTCCTACTGAGCACTTGTCAATTGAGATTATCATTGCTGTCTCACATTCTTTAAGTTTTGATGTAAGGTACCTAGCAAACTTGCGGGAAGGGGAGAAGTGCTATGACTCAGGAAACCGCATTCTCCAATAGACTAGGAAAGACACATGTGGGTGAATACCCATAGATTCAAAAATTGGGAGACATATGAGTGATCAGGTGATATAATGATCACTTGAGACCGATACTTTGATGATAGTCTCAAGATATCGGGAGCGAGAAGTAGTTATACCAGCTAGCTATTATAAAGAACATACAGCTGAGTATATAGTGCTTTAGTGAGATCGAGAGGGTCACCTGATTTGTTGAGGAATAGAATTAAAGGAGTAAAACGGAATCCCGTTTACATTCTCGAATTACTCTGAGTCTTAGATGAGAAACTATTAGCTAAAGTGTTATGGGATAGGAAGATCTTGAATGCAGAGTTATGTGTTTAGTGCATTTATGCTAATAGCTTCATGATCCGAATGGAAGAGAGATTTCGATTGATGCGTACTATGTCATCTGTCTTCAGTGAGTAAATATTTGAATGGAGAGTTGTGAGACATTAGTTATAGGAGACACGCTAATTTGAATCACATAGTACAGCTAGTATAAGGATCTTATGTGTCTACCCTGATTAACTATCCGCAACTGGACCTAGCAGAATTCACATTAAGTGTAATTCTAGAGCTCAATCCATGAGAGAGAGACAACAAAGACTGCAGATGTTCACACGTATCCTGTCCTTTGATATGTCGAGGAAAGGGAAACTAGATGACATAGAGGTTTGACAAGATGATGGCGGAATGTGAGAAAGTCAACTATGCTCAATTCGAGTTACTACGAGGGAGCTATATCAGGATGCGTTCGAGCGAGAGAGTATGATACAGTGATTGTCATAAAGCACACTCAGGAGTTCAACAAGTATCGAGGTTAGGTATGTATGCTTGCTCTCATCACAGTGTGATCAACTCATGTAGAGAGTGTTTACCCAGCAGATTGATTGTGTAGCTTAAGAAAGTCTTTTTGATGTGGAAGTAGAAAAGAATCCACAGACCGAGAGGAGAAACTAAAGCCCGAAACATCAGAGTGTCGAAATAGCACTAGGGTCTATATATGTCTAGAAACACTTACTAAGGCTAATATTTTTCGTTGAAGTGGGCCAATTCTTATTAATCGAGACAAAGGAACAGAGTCAGAGACATTTTGCGGAAAGGAGCTCTTAGAAGGTCGAGACTGGTATAAGTATTCTACTAGAGTACGCCCGATATAGACGCTTGATGCGAGGTAATTTGAGCCTTTAAGTCAGGCTACTAGAGCTATATTGGATTACTGAAATTCTACTCATTATAATATTACTAGTTTCAATTGTAAACCAAAGCATTGGAAAAGCCACCAATGGTATCACAAAGTGAATAGAATACTTTCACATCTCATAATAAAGTGGATATGGGTGTTTACTATAGTAAAAAAGAGTGTGAATTATCGACATGAGTAATAATGAAATCAATAACTACATTTAGAAATGATCTTCGTAATGTCTTAACGCTTTTAAAGTAAGAATAAGAAGTAAACTCTGCTACTGCTGACGCAATGGAAAAAGGTGTCTTGTGTTATGTGTGGATCAGGTTGTTCTAATCTTTTGGAGTTATGATAACTGAACAGAATTAGAGATGTGCAGCATATTATTGAGGCAGGTTCTTGAGCATATTGGCTATACTTTTACTCTATGATATAACCTATAGCTCGAATTAAAGTAGTGATTACGTCATTAACAGTGTCATCACCAATCATGCGCGTGAGCTTGATTCATGTAAGATCTATTACTCTATGTAAAACAGAGTAAGTGATTCAAAGAGGAGAGCTTATATTTTGTTGTGAGTTATTGACTTTATAAGAGAGTATTAGACGTGAGAGAGCCGCCGCTATAATCTGATCAAAAACTCTTTCATTATCTATTCTCATATATATCACTATAGAATTATTTCTTCATCGGCATCTTATTCGATTGAGTTGTATTCCGATGTTGAGTATATGATAATTTCAGATAAGAGACATAGAGCTGTAAGATGCACTTTCTTACTTACTTATATGACAATTATTAAAGCAATGATGAGGTAAATCTTAATAGTGAGTTGAGTGTTTTTGCTGGATACATCATTATTCATCATACATATTATTTTCAAGTCACTGATAATACACAGTTATGCGCAGAGCTTATAGCCAGTAACACACATTGTACTACCATTTTTGGACCTTAAGGAGATATCATATAACTAGTGCATTCTGAAGTGAAATGTCTCTTTTATGGAAAAACTATTTACATTTATAATTTCAGAAGATATCTATCACTTGAAATATTGTCTCATTTTCCGCACACGAATAGATAGATAGTCTTTTATATATTCAATCTACTATCTAACCTTATTATGTATATTGATAAGTATTAGTACTTATTATACTAGGTATTACAGATGGTACAGAAGGAAACTTTTTCAAATTTCTGTTTCTCCTTTTTGAATCAAAAGAAGAACGAGAAGAACCAGAAGAGGGAGATTGAGTGTAAGATTTTGGAGTTCGAAATCTTTCCATATTATGAATGATTTGATTGTGTTCTTTGAATATGAGGTTGATGGAAGGATAAGGAAGCTTATCAAACAGCTTCAACTCTCTCAAAAATGAAATAGGAAGCTTATCAACCACGATATGACTTATTAACTTGCAACCGGATGAATCCTCTTGAAAAAAGTCAACTCCAAGTTCCTTAAGTTCCTTCAAGTTAGCTCGAACCTTTAAAATGAAAGACCGGACAGGTTCCAACTGTCTTCCGTCAAGAGGCGGAGCCGAATCTAACTCATGTAAAATAGAGTCAATAATGAATGCTTTATCTAGATAATGTTCCTTTAAGATGGTTAAGGTAGGTATTTAATAAGTATAGCAAGCATCATATATTGTACATCCGTGCCTGATAATTGAAACTCATATATGTATCACTATATCAGAGCATATTCCTTATACAATAACGGATTTTAAATATTGAAGTTTTTGTATTAGCCTTGAGATATGTCTTAGCTATCTCTATCTCTATACTATATTACTCACGTATATATATTGGGAATAAGATTGGAGAAAAAGCAGCGGAAAGAATGTATATAGTCATAGTCTTTATCTCCCGAAGAAATCTCCACACTTTAATGCAGGAATCTTTAAGCTAGAAGGATAATGACAGCAATTCTCCTTTGAGTTTGACTTCTCTGAAGAGGCACTAGACGACTTTCTTGAATCCGAATTATAACCATACTTGTCTTTTAACAAGTGAAGCGCTTTAGCCATCTTAATATGGTAGGTATCAGTGGCTGTAAGTTCTTCGTCAAGTATGGCTTGGTCAATTTTCGTATATTCAGCCCCCAATATTAAGTTTTCAATGATGGTGTCTTGAGCTTTAATTTCACTCATGACTGTTGTCACCTTTTCAAATACAGTTTTTACAACAACTGGATCGTAAAAGGTGGGAGAGTCCTCATCACCTTCCTCTTCTATAGGAAAGTGTTTACAACAGAGAGTAAGTTTTCTTCTTAAGTGTCCCCTTTTTAACCTAAGAGGACCCAAGTCTTTAAGAAGACTTGACTTGAGGCTAGAATATTATTCCTCATCTTATACTGAAAGATCTGTAGGTATTTAAGGTTATATCTAGAAAATTTACAGCTAGCTAAACTCTTTTCACAATGATCTTAAGTCAAATGAATGTAATGTCCATATTTGATCGTAAGCCCTAAGAACATAAATCTGATAAAGAATGGGAACAAATGAGACATACATAAACATCTAAAGTGCGCAGTAAATCATATTATGATCAAAAAGCAAAACTACTATAGTACATAGACTATGGTCGAAAAATAAACACCGCCTCGCTATCGACTATTATCATGAAATAAATAAAACACCCGAGCAGCATCAGTGACTATAGTCATAAAACAAACCACTGACACATAGACTTATTAGTCGTAAAACATAACATTACATACGCGCACAGACTATGACGGAAAACAATCACCACGCATAGGCTATTGATTCTATTTAGTATATAAATAAATACTTACTACTAACATTTTTCCCGCTTGAGTCGGGGAGCGGCTAAAGTAGATGCTAGCCTCGTCGACTTCATAAACACAACTCGCACATAGATCCCTATGTTCATCTCTCGCGCCGCACAACCCCCAAACACCCTTCTCTGCGCGCGCATCGACTCAACTATCGAAAACTCCAACACACTACCGCGTTGCATCAGACTCATTTCTCGACAAACACACATACCCATCACTCCGAGGCATCACTCATGTTATACTATTGTCGAAAATAAACACTCATCACTCTTCTTGTCTCCCCTTGCGCGCGCGCATCGACAATACCTATTTCCTGTCGCAAAAATAAACATTCCGGCTCCCAAGACGCTCACTATAACGCGCATGTCGGAAACTCTGCTCTGCAAATCACTCATGAGCGTGAATACGACTTAGAGACGTGCAACATAACACTGAGCGCACATAAGACTACAATCTATAACTGATCCGACAAAACATATACTCTCCGGCGCTCATCAGCGACTCAAATGTCGAACCTAATAACAATAACTTCGCCGCACTATGAAACATCTCTCGCTCTCGAACAAACACACATCCTATTCCTAATCCTCTGTGCGCACTTATGCGACTATACGTTGACACAACCAACAACTAAACCGTTCTCGCAGACATCAGCCTACTCCATATGCTCAAATAACTTAACACACTCTAACCTATTCTTCCTGGACGCCTGGCATGATCACAAATGTCGAAAATAACACACTCCGCGCACTATTACGAGACTCCACTCGCCTTCGAATAAACCTGACAGACACGCATAGACTATGTCGAAACATCTGGATACCATGCTTGTGGTTTGTAACATTGTTTGTAGTGGTAATATCAAAAGTCAAGAGTACATATCATGTACAGTTGGCTTTACTGTACTACATCCACCTGTCTTGCTATCGCATATATATATTACTCACTATTCTCAGATAGACCACACTAAGACAGCTCGTCATTCCTTCTCACTACTCTATTGTTTCTAGTCTCCTCCTTCATCCTCCCTCGCTTCGCTCCCACATAAAGCACCACTCATCGGAAAACCAAATACTAGCGCCTCACATAATATCTAAAAGACTATGTGAAAAACAATAACTGCGCATAGACTTTTTACTTCTTCCAATACTGTCGAAAAACAATCAACCGGCGACATGACTATCTCGAACTACGCAAACACTCGCGTACATACCAGACTGCCCCGTCCTCTATTTTGTATAAATCAAACATCTGAAAGCACATTCAACAACGAACTATGTCGAAAATAAATCACCTCGCGTGAGCCGCATAGTGGACTATAGATTGAGAAACTCTACCTATCCCTTGCGACGTACTCACGCCACTAATCCAGTAATACATCATAAACTCCAACAGCTCATCCTCAAGAAAAATCTTCTCGAAACCTACTAAGCGACTTGTCGCTATCTTAGTGCACCATATTGTTGAAAAATAAAGGCAAGTATCGTCGTTGACAAACGAGTACTCAATGGTTACGAATATAACTTAAACACACTTGCGCGACTTCTCATAAGACTCAAATTGTCCAAAATAAACCGCCGCCGCTCCTATCAGAGATCTCTGCCTTCAGCAAAATCCCTCGCGCATTGGAGGAACATACTGTCGCCATAAACAAATATATCGCACATATCAGGCGCATACGGTGTAAACAGTACTACATGTTGGAAAACAAGCACCACCTTGCCTCATGCGCCGTCCGCACCACCCCAACATCTCAACGCGTCTACCTTCCATGATCGAGGTAAACACGTCACACATCACCATTCTACTATTCCTATAAAAGGCGAGCCGCATTACGTTTACCGGCTATATCTAATTTGTCGAACAATCACATGTCGATAAAACTATCTACTCCAACACCCTGCACGCAATTATACACTCCCCTACTTTCAGACTAACAACTCTATCTCCATACGCTTTCTCTAAATCTGAGCGCATAAAAGAGATACCTGTCGTACACTATATTCACTCAATATCACCTCCTCTCTATGTTTTCCATCCACCAAGCTAGTCATCTATGGTAGTGGGATCGAGAGCACACAAATAGAATCACACACTACCCGTCATTTGACTGCCTCGACATAAACTCTCACCATTCTATCCTTGCGCATAGGCTATTCAAAACACACACACACTGACATTACACTGACGACTATGGTCCGACCAAAATAAACCATGCGCATAAGACTATTCGAAAAAATAAACTGCCTGCGCATAGACTAGTTTGAAAAACAAGCACTGCGCATATCGACTCGAGTTGTAAAGACTATCAACACATGCATCTCGCGCAATCAGTACCTGTACTGCCATGTACGGAAAACAACTCTACTCCCCTACCAAGAGCGTCTATAAATAGAGCCTAATGTCAGTATAAACAAAGCATTCTATAAAACTTCTCCGTGCACATAGACTCACATTCGTCGACTAATCAATAAACGCATGCGGCACCTTTCGCAGACCTATATTGAGTCGAAAGAGAGAACCTCAACACAGCGCGCATCTTCCAAGTGACTTGGTCGAGATGACCAACAGTCACACCACTCCTCCAAACAGTCACTCATTATAAAATGTCGATGTATACAGAATAATTATCGATGCGCAATGCTATGCTCTGAAAATACACAAACGCAATCGTCCTACGCACCCGCTACTAAAAATGTCGAATTTGAGAAACCATCATCCGAATTTCTAGTCATAACAAAATTATCAATTACTGCACTAACTGCTCGAATAAGACACCACCATGACCTCGCACATCTTCCCACGTATAAAGTATTTGTCGCACACCTGTATACTTCATAGGACTTCTAATTTATATTCCTCCATATATTGATTATATATTTACATCTACTTATACTATACTCACCCCTCTCACCTCATATATCACTACTAAATATATCAACTATCCTACTACATTATACTACTCACTTCATAACCTCATATATATTAGCTAATATAATCTTATAGCCTCTATCCCCTCACTATATATACCCTACTACCCCCACTTCATTATATCAATAATTACCATCTAAAAATAATACTATATCACCTACTATACTACACTACTGATCTTTTACCTAATACTACTATACTATATACTACTATATACCTCCATAAGTCATCACTCCTATATACACTATATTACTACCTATACATCTCCTACCCTTATTAATATACCTCTATCTATATAGTATACCCTATATAAAATATATACAAAATATTTAATGTAATACAATGTATACCTATAAACATCATCTTATTTTCTTAAAGTCACTTTTTGCGATAGAAAACTTAATTCTTAAGAACAAATTTTATTTATTCGAAAAAATTAATCAATCTTTCCAGAACACTCTTGCTACACGTTGACTTTAAGTCAGCTTATCTATAACTTATAAAAATATGTCCAGTAATCACCTTTTGAAATAAACACAATATCAAGAAAACAAAACAAAATATACCTTAGTACAATTCTTCGATCAATCACTTTAATATCTCATAATTGATACGCAGAACACTCTGTGACAATCTAAAATATCGCGTTGTATGCCTGTGCCTCAGTCTCATAACTTGAGCTCGCAAGAAAATAACTCCATCTTCAAGTTTAGGCTCTTCATAAAGTAAAGTTACACAAATTTGAACAACTTATTAACGCATTCCTAAAATTGATCTCTTACTGAACATACTTTTGACACAATAACTCTTAAACATTAACTGGTCAATTTTCAAAGATTCGCAAACATTAAATCTAACAATTTTACACAAATTACTAACATTGTATTCTATGCAAGTAGAATAGGTCCTCACAGATAATCCCTTATCACACCTTTTAAGTTATGTTCAGTCATATCTCCACCTGTTAACGAACTAATATAAACTATCCGACCAGTCACAGCTCTTTGAATTGATAAATGTCAATGTGTTTTAATGCACAAAATACAATGGAATATCACCTTATAAAAAAGGAACGTTAAACACTTACTTGTTGATAAACTGAAACTTCTTATCCAATTAGTCCAAAAGGAATTTGAAATTGTTAGTTTCAACACCGGTGTAATTAGTTAATACCACCGGCCTCTTAGTATAGGTAGTAAATAATTCCTTTACGCATCGATTGACTATTAATTTACGAAGATACGAAGATAAAGTTGACTTGAAGATTAAGCGTTAGTTTAATGAAAATAAAAAGCGTTACAATGCACTTGATGAAGTTACATTTAATCACGGTTTATAAGGCCTTAGTGATTATACGATTTTTACACTTTTTATAACTAACACTTAACAAAAGTAGGAAGGGAGTTCTATTTAAAAGCATCCACTTCTTTCGAACGACAGAAATTAATAAACCTTTTTACAGGACGAGTTCGATTAGCGACTTAACAGCACGAGGTTTCAAACGAAAAAACTTTGATTTTGAATAAAAATTCCAGCACATCAACTCCAGCTATTTAAGTTCCTTAAAAGTGTTCCGGTTTCATGATTCCAATATTTACAATTTAAAACACATAACATCTTTTAAGGAATAAATATAGTTTGGCAAAGAGTTAATAATTGAAATGCACACGAATTTGAGACCAAAAGCATATTGAAACGCAAACTTTCATTACGAAATATTTTAATTCGCATTCCAATTTTAATCAATATATAATATATCACTATATATATATACCTACTATAACTAATACTATCATATATAAATATTATTAACTGTCTTGCCTATACTCACTATATACTAACTATACTATATATATATAATATAATATATATATTATATATATATATATATATATATACTATTATATATATATATATAATATTTCTATTAATTTTATCTATATAATATATACCAACTATGGGCCAGCTTGCAACATAAGACAACCTCAAAATTCGGGTTGTCTTATATACTTATATACTTATATACTTATATACTTATATACTTATATACTTATATACTTATATACTTATATACTTATATACTTATATACATATCATATATATCATATATATTACTATAACCTATCCTAATATATACCTTCATAGTTACCCTTATATCTATCTTAGCGTTACACTATCCTATCCTAATATCACTTAACATACACATATTATATATACTCCTATAACCTATATACTACTCATCTTATACAAATATATACATACTTATAGTCTATCAATATATATATATTCATATACTAATAATTTTATTACCATCACTATATATTTTATAACTATACTACATGAATATTATTACTCCATTATACTTTAGATAAAGCACTTAAATAAGACATACAAACTATATATATATATATATATATCCTATCAATTGACTATCATAAATTAATACTATACTATTATATATACATCATCATATTACTCTATACTATATACACTCACCACTACCTCTTATCTATACTTAATATATATATGACACACTAACCTATAATATATGATGATATATAATATACGCAGTAGCAATAAAAAAATTTACGGCGGGCTGTGTATATTAGATTAAGAAATATATATATACTATATATATATTATATACTGTACTATATATATATATTATATATATATATATATATACTACCAGTACTATACTATCTATATTATACTCATGAATATATACATATTTTTTCATATATATATACATTAAAATAATATTATTATTATTTATAATATAATATATAATAATATATCACTACTATATATCAGGTCAGCGTTTTAGTATAAACCGTCATATGTTATTTAAAACTTATTAATTGCTACACTGGCCGTATAAACCGTAATACATTGGTGTCGAAGTGCTTGGTCTCCCACATTCTGTCTAACTGGAAAATGAAAAAAAACAAAAAAAATATATATATTTATATACATCAAAAACTACAATAGCTACACACAGCGTAAGGCATACACATTTATGGAATCCTATGTAGAAAATTTCCATGAGAGACATAATGTAAATAAACAATACAAAAAATACAAAAATTATTGTTACATAATTATAGTAATATATTAAACCACGGCCTATTTAGCTGGTGAAAGGCTTTTAGAGACCTTTTAATTGTTTTCTCGTTAAAATAAAGACTTCTATTAAATTTTGCTTTTTTTTTTTTTTTACTAAAGAATACCCCAAAAGGATATACCGCCCCGATGGCAGGGACTCGGGGTCTCTTCGGAGCCTTCCCGGGGAACTACGGGGTAAGGATTATTTCCCCCCCTCTCGGGAGGGTCTCCGGAACCCCGCTCTTTGGTATTTGGGTGTCGCGGGGGTTTCCCTCCGCCACTCTCCCTACGGGCGTATCTCCGGAGAAATATCATACTCGCCCCCTATGTTCCGTGGTCTCACGAGCCCCTCTAGATATGTGCCGTATCAAAGCATTTTCCTACTGTGAATTTTTACTTTCATGATTCAACGCATAGTAATAATGTTCCCTTTCAGCTGTAGGCTCATGATCAGTTTTTGTAGTATATATACTTATTTTTTTTTTCATATTCCGTACTGACTCTGAGACCAGCATAACTACGACAATGCTATTCCGTTTATTACTGTAGCATTAATAGTAGTATTTAAGCTATACATATGACGGTCTATACTCAACAACCTGCTGGGTCCATCATATACTAATTAATCACTATATTTACTACTCATACTATACCCTAACTATATATATATACTATATATATATATATATATATATATATATCATATAGTATATACCCATAAATAAGGAGTAAGTGCGCAATTTTATAAATCTTTCGTCTCTTTTCCCATATAATTTGAAAAATAAAAAAAAAAGATAAATCTTTAATTCATATAAAAATTCTTCTTCTTGCTCTCTTAACAGCAAAATGATTGATACCCTCAACATCGCTTCTCCTTATATTGTGAAACTCTATGATGACCACACTACATCCTAAGCGAGCAGTTCCAGCTATCTCGGATTTTCCTATCTCATGAGTAGGATTGAAAAAAGTATCTTTGAGGTCTTTTCAAGACAGTAGTTGAAATATTGTTATCTTTGGATTTATCATTTGAAGTGAGGTAAATGCTAAAATCCTTAACAATCTAAATATGACTGCACATATCAAATTTATTCCAAAATTAGCAAAATTTTGGATAGATGTCGATGGAATAAAGTAACTTTATAAAGATTAGTAGTACTGGATCTTTGATTCCGCTAACTTGTTGACATCATTCAACTTGTCTTCTAAAATACATCACAGATATAAATTTGTAATTGCCTCAACTTACTATCCATTTCTTCATATTTGAAAATATGACTTCTCTCACTCACACAGGCATTATCAATTTCTTCATTACAGAAAGCTAGCAAGTTCCTGTTTGCAACTCTTCCCAATAGCTGTTTGAAACTTAATTCGTTGACCTTTTTGCTTGAAAACCCTTTCTAAGAAATATTCCATTTCTCGAATTGCAATTTATAATAGCAGTTCCCAATAATATAATTCAATGGACGAATAGGCAATGTCGATAATACATAAATGAAGAGCACGGTGTTTGACGAATTAAAGTAATAAAAGAACATAACAATAAATCAACAACACTTACTCGGACAAATTTGCTTATTTTGCTAAACAGACTTCGAAAAGCCAATCTATAGTTTTTATAAAGAGTTAATATACTTGATCACTCATTGAAGCTCTCCATCTCACACTTCATACAATTGACTCTAAAAATTTACATTAGTCTAACAATCCATTGATCTTTTGTAAATACCTTGTGTCGCCCATTCGTGAGAGCTTTTTTGTCATTCTTGTTCCCTGGCGAAAACATCTCTACTCTCTTTTTTTTGTTTCGAAAAATTAACTGGCTTACCAATCTTAAATAGCATCATATTTGCATGTTCGTATGTCCGCCATATGCAGTTGTACTTCACATGGAATGTGAACAGTGGATGAACATTAACGCCTACTCCTTGGATCATTTTTTACGACAGCTTAAACACCTCTAAATCTTTTCTTCATTGCTTTTACACCATCACATCGTTGTCCAATCAGAAAGCTTAATAATTTATTCTTTCCATGCAATAGAGTTCGTAGTATTAACCTTCAGATAGGATAAGGAAACAAAGCGCAACCCAGTTTAGAGGCAACATGGACGCTACTCGAGACTGTCCAGTCAAATAAATATTTATCAATACAGCTGCCCCATTCCACGCCTACTCTCCGCACAAACTCATAACCCTATCACACAACCCTTAGGGCCTGTCCAATTCCTAAACAAGGTCAATATAATAATATGAGCCAACTAATAACCCCTGAAAAGTAAAATCTTCTAGCATAAGGTTCCATCGCTTAAAACGCAACAATACAAGCTTTTAATAAGCTTAATTGTGGATAAGCTAGTTAATGCTACTAAATATCGCGCGCGTTTAACAGTTTAACTAACATAACTCGCCAAAAACTCTCGCCAACTTTCGGCTACTGTCAGATTTCATATACTCATTATTTGATTGCCATCAAACAACCAGTATACCTATCACTAGATCCTTTCTTTAATGTTGACATCTAGTGAAGCTCTACACTCAAACAACTCTGACGGGAAACCCATGTTCAATAAAATTTTAAACTACAATTAACAGATGAATCAAGGAGTTACGATCTTCCTACACTTCCTCCTAATTGTGTCACCCTTAGGAAAACTGTCCGTTGGCAATATCTTATAGACTTGTATCATGTTCCTATGACTGGGAGAATATGAAGGGGACATAATGGCATATGCGGAGGATCTTGCATGTTGGAGCGAGAGAGAGGAGGCTTGATTCGAGAGTGATGGTAGTCCGTTTTGCGTGAATGAAGTTGGAGGAACAGCAGGGTGCACGGATCTAACCATATACGACAGACAAAAATATTAACAGTAACCGGAAGGAAAGAGGAGGGGATGAGAATGATGGTGAGAGAGGAGGAGGTGAAGGCGGTAAAAACCGCAATTATCTCGGAGGGTGTTTTAACAGAAGGGGAGGAAGATGTAGGAAGTAGATTGCGGAAGAATGGAAAAGTAAGGATTAGTTATGAAAGCGGTATAACCCATGATGAAAGATAGAAAAATCGGAATAGAGGTTAAAACAGTGTTTTTAAACAGTATAGCTGACTCCGACACTGCTGTAGCGGAGCGGAAACATGGACAACACGAGAAGAGAGGAGAGTAGATACAAGCGGCGGAGATGAGGGTATTAAGTAAATGATGGAAAGAGTAAGAGAGACCAGAGTAAGAAATGAAGTTATTAAGAGAAGTATAGATGTCAGAAGAAGATTGACACCTGAAAGCTGGACTGTGGGGAGATTGAGATGGTGGGGACATCTGAAGAGGATGGAGCAGGAGAGAATGCCGAAAAGAAGATGGGAATGGACACCAGAGGGCAGAAGACCAAGGGGAAGACCGAAGAAGAGATTGGCGGAATCGGTGGAGGACTCTCTGGAAAGATGTCAGCTACCAAAATATGAGAGCGCTGAAGAGAAGAGGAAATAGTGCAGGAGAGGGACGTCTGGAGAAAGACGCTTGCGCGCGGCTGACAGGATGAAGAATCCTTTCTGGGAGAGGACAAGAAAGAAACAAAAAAAAGTATATCGTTACTCATATATATTATACTTATTATTATTCCCTTCTTCATCTAAATTAATATATATTATTATTACACACTATATATAAAAAAGGTTAAAATAATAATATAAAAGGTTAAAACCTACTCTATCAATTTACCCCGTTAATATACCCACAATAAAAATAATAGTAATAAAAAAGGTTAAAATAATAATATAAAAGGTTAAAACCTACTCTATCAATTTACCCCGTTAATATACCCACAATAAAAATAATAGTAATAAAAAAGGTTAAAATAATAATATAAAAGGTTAAAACCTACTCTATCAATTTACCCCGTTAATATAATTAATAATTAAAAATAGTAATAATAAAGGTTAAAATAATAATATAAAAAGGTTAAAACCTACCTATCACTTTACCCCGTTAATATATTCTCCTTAAATAAAACCTGCCCCGTTTAATCGTGAAAAATCATTACTTGCTAAAAATAACAACTGAAATATGGTGATTATCATACATTTCTATTAATTAGAAACACTAATAACTACTTATCTAATTTGGGAGCTGTATTATGACTTAATTCAATCTATTCTTTCGTTCATCATACATCAGATAATAAATATATAAACTAAACTATAACATTAGTACTTCATTAAAGCTATTATATAATACACTTTATAGTTTGGAAATAATAAATAATTTAAGTGTCGCGTCAAATGCTAGTCATATCGGTATTAAATATATATATAAAATATATATAAATTAGAACAAACTATATGACATATATATATTAATCAAGATTCTTAGTTATTATTTTTAACAATGCTGAGCTCGAGATTATCTATATTACACGATAAGTTTATAGAAACTAGTTCACATATCAGAATTCAATGATTGCACGGATTACAATAAAGTAATACAAGCTAAATAAATTTGATTATTTAGTATATTATATCTATTTATATCACTACATTAAGTACTGATGGTTAAATATAAATCACCAAATGAATGATATAAAAATAATATAATCAAATAATATAAAATTAATATTCCCACAATAGTATTATCAGAAAATACTATGATTTATTGTAGACTTTAACAGCTTATATATAGCTTATATATACGATACAGATATTACATATACTTTTATAATGCACTATAATAAATATATATATATTTACTTAACTAAAATTTATATATATCTATATATTTATTTTATTTTTATTTATTTTATTATATTTTATATATTT
>JABUQX010092739.1:27500-37500 GCA_015478945.1 Trachelipus rathkii
TAATTTTCTTGATAACTAGTTCTCCCACATCAAATGGTCGGAATTTTTCGTGTCCCCGGACCCAGAATTTGAAATCTGTTCTGGGTATCAAAATTCTATCACTCACATCATGTTTAGTATTCAAAATATATACAGCAGGGGACATGTTTAATTCAGAATGATGAGTGTTGTTGTATATTGAAATTACTTTCGGAAGATGCTCATCCCAACTTTTAGGGTCCACAACTGTGCTTCTCAACAAATCAGAAATACTTTTATTCGCACGTTCACAGCATCCATTTCCCCAAGCTGTATAACTGCTCGTAAAAAGATGTTTCACATTGTATTCTGATAATAGTTCTTCGACTCTACCCGTAAATTCTAATCCCCGGTCAGTCAGAACAGCATTAGGGATTTTTAGTAATGTAGGTAAAAGTCTTTTCAAAGCAAGAGCTATAGTTTCTGATTTTTTGTTTCTTACTGGTATAGCGTGAAGGAATTTACTGTTATGATCTATTACAGTTAACAAATATGAATTACAAGATTTTGATAAGGGTAGCTGGAGCAAATCAAGAGCAACTAACTCATATGGTTGATGAGTTTGGATCTTAATAATAGGGGGATGTGGTTTACGACTTTTTATCTTATTCAACTGGCAGATAGGACAGGTTGTACTTACATCACTTACAATTTTCCTTAAGTCGGGATGAAAAATGTGTGGTCTACAAAGTTCAAACAATTTGTCCCTTCCAATATGCGACATACTGTTGTGAGCGTTAAGTACCAGATTTGTCATAAACTGAAAAGATACCACAGGAACTTTTAATGCAGCAGCATCCTGAAAATACAGTACATCGTTTTCTAAAAGTATTCTATTATAAAATCCTTGAAACCTTTTTAATTCTAAAGGGAGTTTGGCGTTTCTATCCTGATTGAGGCATTCCTTTAACCTCTGCAGCAATTTATTTTTCTGGTCCTCTTTTATTGTACTTGAATCAGTTAAATGATTAAATGAGTTCTGAAGACTTGTAATATGGCCATCCCCACAATTCAGTGTTTTAAATGCTGATTCACTTTCGCAAACAAAGCTTCTTATTTCCAATTCCGGAGATTCTTCTTTAAAAGAATTTTCATTTATATCTGTTGGCTCTTCAAAATCACAATCAGTAGGAGAGTTTTCTTTGTTTATCTCAGTAGCGGGGATTTCATTATCAATTTCATCACAAAGTACTTCATATCTGTTTTTTACACCTAAGGTTACCCCACTGTTCACCTTAGGTGTTACTTGTTTTCCGACAAGTTATTGTTGTCTTTATTACTTTCCGTATGCTCACCTTAGGTGTTACTTGTTTTCCGACAAGTTATTTTGGATTGGCAAACCAGCAAAACTTGGCAATGTGTCCTTTTTTGTCGCAATATTGACAGACCGGGATTTCCATTTTTTCAACCTTTTTTTCTCTTAAAGATTTTGGTTTTTCTTCACAATTTGAGATCAAATGAGTATCTGATCCGCATCTGTAACACAAACCAAGCCTCTTGAAACACTTTTCAGATACATGCCCTAACCTACTACAATGGATGCATTTTTCTTTTGTTTCACTTTTTTCTTGATTTACATTTCTGCTGCTGTTAAAGTATACTCTGGGACGCACAGGCTTGACTACTTCCCTTTCACCTTTATCATTCTCAGCATCAGAATAAGAATAAGTGGGACTGCTTTCGGAAACCAGTGTCTCATTACAACTTTCTAGAGCAAGCACAAAATTTTGAAGGGCACTGTACGACATTTTCATATTAAACATTGATTTCATTTCCACATACTTACTTGCGACCAGCTTTTTGGTTTTCTCAGGTAGAGTATTTTTTAATTTCTCATAGAGTTCATCGGAGGTCTCTGGATCGATAAGAGGATAAGCCTTTGTAAACAAAAATCGAACTTTGGCCATATAATCATGAATTTTCTCACCCCCATATTTTACATTAGAAAATGATACCTGCTGAATATTTCCTAACTCTTTAGTGGTTTTATAATAACTTAATAATTGATTTTTTATAATGTCATAATTTGAAGTAGGACCACCATTCATCTTATAATAAGTTAAGAAACTGCCTTTAAGTTTATTTTCAAGGGCCATTAACCAATATTGCCTATCAGAACCATATTTGGTATTGCAAAAATTTTCAAATATTATAAAATACTCATCCAGAGACTGCAAGTCTGACTCATCAAACACAGATATTTCTGGCACCTTTTTACCTGAAATGATTGACATATACGGTGCTGCTGAGGCAGCAACTGAATTATTTTGATTAATAGGTGTATTAAAATATGGAAATTGTGCTAGCGTAGTAAATGGGGTATGATGATTTGAAAATGGGGGAGGGCACACTTGAGTAACGGTAGGAGTTGTACTACAAATAGGAGCACAATATACTGTTGTTACCCGACTCTCACCCGTACTACCAGAAGTAGTTACACTAATAGGAAACTTACACTCCTCGGTTCCAGAACTTACACTTACTGCACCAGCCAAAGGTGGTAGCTGCGATCGTCTTATTTTTTTAGCATGTTTTTCGTTATTCATTCGAAATATAAGATTCATTGTTGATAATGAAATTTTTCCTTCTTTGTATTCTGTTTTCTGAGGTTCAGGCAATTCATCCAAAAGAATTGATAAATCTTCTTCCAATTCATCGCTCTCCAAACCTTCCTCCGGCATTACATTTGTCCCTAAGCCATGAACTTCCTGATCCATTTTACTTGTCAAGTTTTTCTTTTTACCTTAAAAATATTAAACAAATTAGTTATCAAAATATTTTAAATACATAAGCGCATAGAGATGCATAAATAGATAACTTGAATGAAAAATTAAATAAATAAATACGTTTTCGTATATCTATCATTCATTTTTAACATTTTAAATTTTTTAGCAAATTTTTTAGCAAAAAATTTTTTTTTTTTTTAATTTTGTAGCAAAACTTTTTGGCAAATTTTTTTTTTTTTCTTTTTTTTTATTTTTTTTTAAATAAATAGATTCACATTATTTAGCAATGAATTTTTCATATAGGTACAATTTATTTAAATTATTTAGCAATGAATTTTTCAAATAGGTACAATTTACTTTTAACAATGTAATTTATTTGTAAAAAATTGTAACTAGCAACCCAGCGAAAAATGTAGTCTCGGTGGGACCTCCAAATTGTGGGCGAATCCAAAAACCCACAATTACTAAAATCGATTCTCAAAAAGCTTGCAGGAAAAACAGACCAATTTTTTGTAATTTAAAGTTCGATAATTCTTTTAGCAGGAAAAACAGACCAATTTTTTGTAATTTAAAGTTCGATAACTCTTTCAGCTGGGTTTAAAAGTAATTACAATTTCACTTCTTTATTTTACAAGCAACTAGTATTCGTTATTAATAAATAAATATTATTTTTATTATTATTATACAACACAAGCATAAATATTTTTGAATAAATAAATGTAAATTACTATTAGTAAATAAATGAACAGAATATACAAGTACAAGTACGATATATTGGAATACTTAAATTTCATAAATGTATCCTTCCTCAAGTTAACGTAAGCGTCCAAAATCCTGTTAACACATCTATGCATCGATCGTCAATATGTGAATCGTATTTTCTCAATTCTTGATAGGATAACCATTCCAGTCGAAATTATTGGGTTTTATATGATTAGTTTTTCTAAAGAAAGTCACTTCCGAAACAAGATGACAATTTCCTCACAAAATGGAACATTTAAGATTTTATAAATCCTGCAGCTTAAATATCAAATTACAATTTTAAAGCAAATGTTTTGTCCAAAGTTACAAGTTTAAACTAACAATTCGATTCATCAAATAATTTGACCAATTTAATAGACCAATTTCTGGAGGAAAGATTTAAAAGAGGTTAGCACACAATATCAAAATATATATCACACTATATGTGTAAAAACTAAAATTACAGAATCGTAACAATTATATATAAGCCAGAATGACATAACTATCGTAACTTTTACAACTAACATCTATCTTTAATAAACTTTTTTCAATATCGTCAGAGTAGTTTGTTAAGCAGATTTTTATAACAATGATATTTCAAATGGTAATAATATATATATATATATATATATATATATATATATATATATATATATATATATATATATATATATATATATATATATAGTATATATATATATATATTTCTGTATAAAAAATAGTTGTGTTTTACCACTACTACTAACTACTACTACTACTACTACTACTACTACTACTACTAATACTACTACTACTACTACTACTAATAATAATAATAATAATAATAATAATAATAATAATAATAATAATAATAATAATAATAATAATAATAATAATAATAATAATAATAATAATAATAAAATAATAATAATAATAATAATAATAATAATAATAATAGTAATAATAATAATAATAATAATAATAATAATAAAATAATGATAATAATAATAATAATAATAATAATAATAATAATAATAATAATAATAATAATAGTAATAATAATAATAATAATAATAATAGTAATAATAATAATAATAATAATAATAATAATAATAATAATAATAATAATAATAATAATAATAATAATAATAATAATAATAATAATAATAATAATAAAAATAATAATAATAATAATAATAATAATAATAATAATAATAACACACACACACACACACACACACACACACACACACATAATAATAATAATAATAATGAGGAACACCACTATTGATAGATTTAATCGATGAATGGCGGCCCTCTACAACATCTGATTGATAACAACCGAAAAGGAAGGTCATAGAAAGAAGGATAGATATGGAAAGAGAAAAGTTTAGAAATGAAAGCTTTGTGAGAGAGAGAGAGAGAGAGAGAGAGAGAGAGAGAGAGAGAGAGAGAGAGAGAGAGAGAGAGAGAGAGAGAGAGAGAGGAGAGAGAGAGAGAGAGAGAGAGAGAGAGAGAGAGAGAGAGAGAGAGAGAGAGAGAGAGAGAGAGAGAGCAGAGGGAGCAGAGAGAGAGAGAGAGAGAGAGAGAGAGAGAGAGAGAGAGAGAGAGAGAGAGAGAGAGAGAGAGAGAGAGAGAGAGAGAGAGAGAGAGAGAGAGAGAGAAGGCTTTCAATATGTTCAGCGTCACAGCGAAAAATTCACCGAAATAATAAAGGAAGGAGCACCAGGAATCAGAAAGAAGATCACCAGTAGAGTTCTTCTGACGAAAATCATACTGACGGTTAGAGATAAGATGAGAAGAATTGAGATACTTCCAATTCTTCCAGTTGAGGATAGTTTCGAAAGCTTTTGAAAGAACGTAGGTTAAAGCATCAGAATGATAGTTGAAGAGGTTTAGATGGGATCCCTTTTTAACGGCACATGCTGAAAGAGTTCACGTTTCCAGCAAGAAGGGATGGTCGAAGTAGAAAGACAGAGACGGAATAGTTTACAAAGGCCGGGGGCAAACTCTGAACCACAGGAGGAAAACCATCAGAAGAAATTACAACATTAGGAATAAATGTGTTGGAGTGAGGTGGTGATGGATGAATAGCTCCGGAATCTTCTAAGGTGGAATTAGAAGCAAAGGTTTGAGGGAAGAGTTCAGCTTTAGCGGAAGGCAAAACGGCAATTGTGGCGTAGGAAGATACTAGAGGAGTGGGAAAGAAGAAGAAACAAATTAGAGTTGACATTTTTTTTTGCAAAATGACAGAAAGAGTGTGAGGGACAGGAACCATTAAGATTATTACATTTTCTATGGAAGAAACAGTTTTAGTGTCACGAAGAATGGATTTTGCGTGATTATGGGATGGAACATAAATCGCGCGTGTTTCTGAGTTTGGACAGACCGTAGTTCCTGAAGGCAGCGTCCCTGTAGCGGATAGCACGAGAACCTAGAAGGGGAAAAAGTCAAACAGAAAAAGAAAAAGGATTAGAGGTTAGGAAAATTTCTAGAATGATGTGTTCATCTCCAACACGATCAGGGATACTAGTAAGGAGTTGCACCAACTGCTCGAGGTCGGTCATTGTGAATAGAAAAGTAGTAGGTAGATTGACCAGTTGTATCTTGAGAATTAGAGAAAAAATCATTGGCGGTGTTGAACGTTGAAATCACCAAGAAAGATGGTTTCTGAGAAAGGTGATGATGAGAGTATGTGTTCTAATTTGGAATTTAGGTTGTCGATGAATTTAGGATAGTCACTTGAATAATGTGACAGATGTACAGAGCAGATGAATTTAGTAGCAAGTTGACAGAATAGCTTGAGTCACAAGGTAGAAAATTCGGAAGACGCCAAACCAGAGACACGAGAACAAACAACATCATCGAGTACATAGGCACAACAATCACATTTGACGGAAAAATTGAGGATAGAGACAGTAAGAGGGAACATAGTAAGGTATACTGTCAGAACACTAAAACAAACGAGTTTTGGTTTGGAATAATAGATGAGACTAAGAGGAGGAAAGGTGATGTTCAACAAAGTTTAAATTACATTTAAAACCACGAATGTTGCAGAAATTTATGAAGAAAGAAGATCGTGCATTAAAACAGGCCGGTAATTCCGTGACGTCACCAATCCAACCACTAGAGGTCGTAAGCTCCCAAGTGGTAATGGGGGGGGGGAATTGGCCGATGTGGGGCTATTTTTGGAAGACTCCCCCCTTCTTGGCTTCTCCGAGGCCAATCGTGTGGTTGTCATTTTTTATTTTATTTTAAACGAAAGTGTTGTTTATAATAGTGTTTTATGGTGAGTGATAAAGGTGAGCCAACTCCAGTGTAAGAAGAGTAAGGATTTGAGAACAAAGGAAGATAACCATTAGGCAGGTATGTACCCTAACTTTCCATATATACCCAATGTGGGTAATCTCGTTGCTTCAGAAGCGCTACTTCCCTACCCCATATATATATATATATATATATATATATATATATATATATATATATATATATATATATATATATATATATATATATATATATATATATATATATATATATATATATATATATATATATATATGTGGGGTTGTATATATATATATAATATATATCTCTATATATATTATCTATAAATATATATATATATATATATATATATATATATATATATATATATATATATATATATATATATATATATATATATATATATATATATATATATATATATATATATACAAATTATCAATACTTACGGACAGAGCCCTTTTCAAGGAGGAGGCAGAATAATAAATTGAATTATAAAATAAAATAAAATCTCTCTCAATCCTAACATAAATTTCTCAAGTGAGCTCAAATGGAGGCTTTAAAGAGAGGAAAATTAAATACTGAAGGAAACCATATGATGGTTGCGAGTCCTTCCACAAAATAGAGGTGCTGGAAAGAAGGATGCGCCATAAAACGTAAGTCTGAAATTTTCAATCCTCACACAATATATATATATATATATATATATATATATATATATATATATATATATATATATAAGATACATAAGATATATATATATATATATATATATATATATATATATATATATATATATATATATATATATATATATATATATATATATATTTATATATATATTGCCCATGAGCTCCCCTTATTTGGATGGGTCCATGTCATTTCTAGAAACCTGACAACCTCCACCGGGCGGAGCCATAGGTTTCTCAGGGAGCAGATTTGATAGAGAATTCTGTAGAGAGCGAGTGGGGGGCACCTCAGCAGGAGGTGTTCGACAGTTTCAGCTTCTATTAAGCATCTACGACAGAGTGGGGATGGAGTGTCTTGAGGTCGAAACCTGTGTATGTATTTCTAGAGTTCTGGGTGATGCCCGAACTTTAATCAAGAGAGTGAGATTTGCATCTTTCGTGGGAATGTGTTCTAAGCTAAAGATATTTCAGGTGGATGGGAGTTGGTGAAGTGATTTGGTGGGCGGTTGTTGAGGTGTAAAGTGTTATGAATGTGTTTTGAAAGAGATGTGTAATTTGGGGAGGGGGAATGGTTCCAAAGAGTTCGCCGTAGTAGAGGACAGTGGAAAGGAGAGGGGATCTTAATCGATGAATAGGCTGTTCTTGTAGGTAGTTATGGCATGGGTAGGTAGGGTCAAGAGTCTTGGAGTAGAATTGTGTTAATATCATATCTAGATTATCCTGAATGGAGAGAATTTTTGTTTCTTTATTCAGGTGTTGAATAGGGGTGGTTTTTAGACAACCTGTAATTTTTCGCAAGGAGATATTTTGTAGTCTTTGTAATTTAATTTTTTCAGTTGATGAAGTTAGAGGATACCAGACTGTTGATCCATATTTAATTGTAGTTATTGAGAATTATTTAAATGTAGTTGACAGTGTGGTTGTTTTGTTGCTGAATCTGTGCTGAGATAGAGTTAGTAGGACATTTAATTTTTTGTTTGTTGTCCTTATGATGTTTTGAATATGAGGCGCGAAAGTGAAGTGGGTGACGAAGGTTATTCCGAGAATTTTAGGTGTTTTGTTTAAGGGGATGATGAAGTTATTTAGGAATTATTTAAGAGATTTTTTAAAGCCATATTGGTGATTTGGGGAGTGAAAATATGTTGAATTTTGGTGATTATGATCTTCTCCATTGGTTTGAAACAATGAGGAAAGGAGTGATATGGGTCATCGGTATGAAGAAGGTAGGTTGGGATCATTTCTGGGTTTTAAATTGGTATGATAATTACTTTTTCCAGTGTGGGGGGAACATAGTTAAAAGACCAGGATTTGTTGAAGATATTTGTAATGAATGATATTGCGGTGGGTTCAATGTGTTTTATGTGAAGGTTAGATATGTTGTCCGGGCCGGAAGTTGGGAAATTTTTTAACGTTTTGATAAGTATAGTTATTTCCTGTGTAGAAAATTGGAGGTTGGGGTTGGTTTCCAATTGTGCTTTTTTAAGTTGGCTTAATATTTTTCTATTATTTGCGTGGGTAGGTTTGGTGGACATATTGGAATAGTGTTGTGCAATGATATTCCAGTAATGTTTGAGTAAAGGGAAGGAATTATTTTTTCCTCTTAAAGATTCGTTTGTGGGTGGAATGTTGGCTTGGGAATTATGGAGACGTTTTATTACTTGCCACGTTCTTTTTTTCTTCTGGCCTACCCATGATGTAGATTAAGTGTTTCTTGAATTTTTCTGTTTTGTGGGTGGAGATGAGATTGGAGATTTGTGTATTTAAGGGGTTCATTTGTGCAGTCAGATCTGAGGGATAAGTTTTTTGTTGTCGAATGAGATACTTTTTGCTTTACCAAGTTGCAGATTTCTGGTGTTAATGAGTGTTTGTAGTGTTTTCTATGGCTTTTTGGTATGCAAAGGTTGGAGGATTTTTGGACTACTTTGGTGGGATTATCTATGGCATTGTGTAGAAAGTGGAGATTACCAATTTCTAGTGGAGGAAGGTGAGATTCGATGTATTGGGTGAATTTCTTCCAGTTTGCTTTTTTTGTAGTTATAAAGGTTGTGGTTATTTTGGGGATGACTATTTTTGTTGTATTATATGTGATTATTAATGAGACGTGGTCTGATGGGAGATCAATTTCTGCATTCCATGTAGTGTTAGTTAAGAGAGATGGAGAGGAGAAATTGATGTTAGAAGACATCTTGGTTTGGTTTGTTTGGGGAGGAATTTGGGTCGAAAGGTTGTAGTATTTTAATATTTTTAAGGAATCAAGTTCATCAAGAATGTGAATTCCTCGGTTATCTGAAGGATATTCTCTGTATCAGGCTGTGTGTGATGGGTGTTGAAGTCGCTTCCTATTATTAAATGTTTATTGTGTTGATAGGGTTTAAGTTGGGTTTGTAGTTGTTCGGACAAGTATTTTAAGATGGTGGGCATGCAGGGATGTATATATGTTTAATATGTTGTGGGAGATATTATTGATGGGAATAGTAAATGATTGGATGTTAAGGCTTGAATGATTTAATTAGTTAATAGTTTCGGTTGTTGTGTTATGGTAGGATTTTTTGTTTTTGA
>JABUQX010092739.1:42500-55000 GCA_015478945.1 Trachelipus rathkii
AATCAAACCACACTACACACCCCTCCCCATCCCTACCCAAATCCTGTATATTTATACATTAGCATAGTAAATTAACAAAATTTTATCATAAAACCTTGTCTAATTAATCTAATACTGATTCAATGAATATTAGGTGCTAGAGTAACAAAGATCCATACTTACAACAATAAAACGTAGACTAACATAGAGTGCAGACGGAACCTACTTACAGCTTTTTCCTAACATATGCACTGAATATTTTACATAACAGAGTAATGATTTAACAAAATTTTATCATAACCTTGTCTAAATATCATACTGTATTCATGAATAGTATGCTAACGTAAACAAAGTTTTCACATCAACTAAACAAACATAAGCATCACCCTGAACTATCGAATATAACGTACATTCACAAACCTAACACATTTTATCTTAAACATGAATAAACAGTTTAACATTAACAAGCTTTCATACTTAACTAACAGTAAAGTACTTAACATTTGAGCGCATAACGTACCTACTTACAACTTTTCTAACATAATCACTGAATGTTTTTACATTAACATAGTAAAATTTAACAAAAATTATCACAACCTTGTGTAAGTAATCTTACTGATCAATGAATATAATGCTAACGTAACAAAAGTTTTCATATTAATAAAGCAAACATAGGATCATATGAACTACAAATATAATGTACACTCACAATCCTAACACATCTTATACACGAATAAGCAGTCAACATTAACAAAGTTCATACTTAACAACTGTGAGCATACTAACCATATGCAACATACGTAACTTATTCCACACCACTTTTCCCAAACATAATCTTATAACATATCATATTTATTTTTGCAGCGAACAATAGTAAAACATTTAACAAAAATTAATCAACAATCTTGTGTAATTATCATACTGGACCAACGAAAATACGCTAAACGCAGCAAAGAATTCACATCAATAAAGCTAACATATCATAGACTGATGTAACAATATAATGTATAACATCAAATCGAACATACCCTATGCCTGAATAAATCACTAACATAGCAAATTTCCATACTTAACAACAGTAAAGTACTAACATTAGCATAACAAAAACGTAACCTATTCATTCCTTTTTCAACATATCTCTAACATATCATTACTATTTTCGTATTAACACTGTAATATTTTTGGCAATACCGGTACCTAATTATCAATACTGATCAAACGAATATAGCCAACGTACAAAGTTTTTTTGGCGTTACAAAGCTAACTATATCATAGTCTGAACCAAGAATAAACATACAACGACAAACATAACATACCTTAAACAACGAATAAACAGCTAACATTAACAAAGTTCAATACTAACAACAGTGAGTAACTAGCAAAACATATAGAACGTTGCCTTTCACATCTTTTTATTTCTTTTTGTAATAAACGAGATCTATGGATTTGTCACTAAATTTCTTTAAAATTTTTCTTCTTAAAAACTTTTAGCAATTGAAAGTTTATTTCTTTAAAACATTTTAGTTTTGTTTTTTTTTTTTAAACTTTTAATTTAACTTTATTTCTTAAAACTTTTCCTGTTTACTAATTTTTATTCTTTTTATGTTTATAACGTAAAAAATTGTGTTTTTACATACCCTATAAACGGTAAATCACTGAATCAGTAAAATCAACACCACCCTACCTCCCCCCACCCTAACCGTCTCCAACCTGATCTAGTTGGGTAAATTGATTCTATTGATCTGTTGACTCCAGTCATATGTCGAGTATCAATTTGATAAAAACATAAGTCATAAAAATATGTTCCTGTTTTTATATAACCCTCGAATAATGGCTGGACAACAAGTTTTCACATAATAAAGCTAACATAACATAACCTGATGTAAGAATATAATGTATAACATCAACCCTAACATACCTTAAACACGAATAAACAACTAACTTAACAAAGTTCAATACTTAACAACCGTAAAGTAACTAACAATAAACATATAGAACGTAGCCTTTCACATCTTTTTTTTTTTTTTGTTTTAAAAACTTTTCATTTATTTAACTTTATTTCTTTAAAAACTTTTGTTTTAAAAAACTTTTAGCTATTTTTAATTTATTTCTTTATTTTTTTTTAAGTTTTGTTTTTTTTTAAAAAAAAACTTTTAATTTTTATACGTTATTCTTTAAAACTTTGTTTTACAAAAAATTTTTATTCTTTTATGTTTAACTTAAAAAAATTTACTTTTTTACATACAAAAACTAAAACAGTAAAACAGTAAATAACAAAGTTTTCATATCAATATCAATAAAGCTAACATACATAACCTGAACTACAAGAATATAATTTATAACGTCAACCTTATACAAAATATCATATTTGGCATCAGGAAGTAACTGACCGTTGCTACAGGCCCGTACCTATTCACACTTTTTTTTTCAAACAGATCTCTAACATATCACTATTAATTTTACATTAACTAGTAACATTTAACAAAAATTTATCACAACATACTCGCCAACAAATATATGCTTGACGTACAAAGTTTTCACATCAATAAAGCTAACATATCATATCCTGAACTAGGAATATATACGCACAATGACAAAACCTAATATACCTTATGATCGAATAAATGACTAACATTAACAAAGTTTCATACTTAACAACACTAAAGTAACTAAAAATGCATACAGAACGAACATGTACGAAGCTGATGTGGTTCCTGTTTCACTGAGAGTTATCAAATACAAGTCGAGAATTGTTCAAACTCCTCCCACTTTTCGAAACATTTATTACGCAATACCTATGATTCTTGTTTGGTTCGTTTTCGAAACATTACGCAATATATACTTATGATTCTTGTTTGGTTTCGTACCTCTAACATATTAACGTTAATCCTTACACTAACATAGTAACATTTAGCAAAAATTTATCACAACATTGGTTAATTATCAATACAGCCAGCGAAAGAATGCAACATAAATAAAAGTTTTCACATTAGATAAAGTTAACATAGCATCATCTAAACTAAGAAAATAATGGCCCAAAGACAAACATAACACATCTTAAGCAGGAAAATATAATGTTAACATTAACAAAGTCCCACACTTAACACCAATAAAGCAACTAACATGGTATGCAAAACGTAACCTAATCTTACTTTTTCAAGCATAACTCTAACATATTAACGTTACTCTTACACTGACACAGTAACATTTAGCAAAATTTATCACAACATCACATTGGTTAATTATCATACAGACGAGCGAAAGTATGCTAACGTAACAAAGTTTCAACATTAATAAAGCTAACATAGCATCGACTGAACTAAAGAAAATAATGCCGAAAGACAAATCATAAAACACATCTTAAGCAGAATAACAGTCAACATTAACAAAAGTTCCACACTTAACACGCAGTAAAAGCAACTAACAATGGTATGCAAACCTTAACCTAATCTTACTTTTCAAGCATAACTCTAAACATATTTTCGTTAATCTTACACTAACACAGTAACATTTAAACCTAAAATTTATCAACAACTATTGGTTAATTATCATTACAGACCAGCGAAGTAATGCTAACGTAACAAGTTTTGCACATTAATAAAGCTAACATAGCATCAACTGAACTAAGAAAATAATCCACAAAGACAAACCTGCACATCTTAAGCAGGAATAACTGTTAACATTAACAAAGTTTCCATACTTAACAACCAGTAAGCAAACTAACATGGTATGCCAAACAAACGTAATCTTATTCCTACTCTTTTTCAGCATAACTCTAAGCAATATTAACGTTAAATTCTTACACTAACACAGTAACATTACTAAAAATTTCTCACCACAACATTGGTTAAATTATCATAACATGAGCTGCGAAAGGTGCTAACGTATACAAAGTTTCCATCATTAATAAAGCTATACATAGCATCAACTGAACTAAGAAAATAAATTGCACAAAGACAAACCTAGCACAACTTACGAGGACTAAACTTGTTAACATTAACAAAGGTTCCATACTTTAACACCAAGTAAAGCAACTAAACATGTAGCCCCAAAAAAAAAAACCGGTTTAACTTAATTCTTACTTTTCAAGGCATAACTCTAACATATTAACGTTAATCTTACACTAACACAGTAACATTTTAACTAAAATTTATTATAACCTGGTTTAATTATCATACAGAGCTGCGAAAGTAGCTTAACGTAAACAAAGTTTCCACATCATTAAAGCTACATACAGTACATGAACTAAAAGAAAAATAATGGCAAAATAACCAATCTATCATATCTTACGCTCAAATAAACTGTTAACATTAAGCGAAAGTTCGCAACACTCAAAACCATTAAAGGCAACTAAACATGGTAATGTCAAAACGTAACCTAATGCTTACTTTTTTCCAAGCATAACTCTAACATATTAAGTAATATTTACACTGAAACAGTAACATTTAACTAAAATTTCTCACAAACATTGGTTTATATTTTTATTTCTGGGATCAAGCGAATATATCTCTAACATAACAACTGTCTTCACATTAATAAGCTAACATAGCAATCATAATGAACTAGAAATAATGTGCAACGACATAACGCTAAACACATCTTACGCCTAATAAACTGTTTAACAATTAACAAGTATTCCACACTTAATATCAGTAAAGTAACTAACTTTAAATACAAAACGTAACCTATTCAAACTTTTTCCAAGCATATCTCTAGCATATTAACGTTATTTTTACATTGACACAGCAACATTTATCAAAAAATGTGTCATGAACCATTACCTAATCCATCATTAATACCTAACGAGTAAAGACGAATAAAGTAAAAGTTTTTAGAGCTTATCTCTTTTTAGACTCTTCGCCTCCTTTCAGAAAATACCAACTCTAAACATGAAAAAGTTTAAAGCGCTTTAACTATTTGCATAAAAAGTTGATGCAATACTTATTTATTTGACCCTCTGACTGGAATACAGAGCAATGTAGGCAGTCCAGTGCGTTTACGATTAAAATATAAATGACACAGACGTTTTGGGATAACAAAACTCCTCATTGAAGATATCAACCACAAGCTAGATGAGCAGGGAGATGTCATCGTAAATCAACACGCGAAAACTATCCTACTGAAGAAATTAGAGGTCATAAACATACCATAAACGTAATGAAATTCTTTCTTTCAAACAATCAGAAGAAAGTAAACAGGAATACGACGTACGAATGAACAATATCAGTTCAAACAGGGTATATATTCCTCGTTCGACACAACAACAACAACAACAACAAGCAACAACAACAACAACAACAAACAACAACAACAACAACAACAACAATAACAATAGTACTAAAGATAAGTTCCTTTTGGATACTAACCAATGATATATGCTGAACGTACATTGTTTTCACAATTAATAAAGCTACCATATGCATAACCAGAGCTAAGAAATGAATGTACAACACTAATCCTAAACCAACTAACTTAAGCACGAATAAACGCTGTTAACATTAACAAAGTTCCAACCTTAACACCAGTAAAGTAACTAACATTCCATACAAAACGTAACCTATTCATGATCTTTTTAAACCAAACATATCTCCATACATATAACGTTAATTTTTATCATGACACAGTAATATTTAGCAAGAATTATCATACTGTTTAATTATCTAACTGAGCAGTGAAAGTATGCTAAACGTTAACAAAGTTTCCACATAAATAAAGCTAACATAACATATACCTGAACTAAAATATAATGTCAATGACATAACCCAACATACCATATTGCATGAAATAAAACACTAACATTTAACATAACTTTCGCACTTAACAGCAGTAAAGTACATAACACTTCGGCCAAAACGTACCATATTCACACTTTTTTTCAAGCATATCTCTGAACATATCAATGTTAATTTTCATTAACATCGTAATATTTAACAAAAGTTTAGCGTAAACCTGTCTAATCATCATATCTGACAAAGAATATAATGCTGCCGTAACAAATGTTTTACATCAACTTCGTATACATTTTAACAAAAAATTCATGCATAACCTCGTCTAGAATATCATAATCCCTCCAGCGAATATATCGCAAACATAAAAGTTTAACCAAAACTAGACAAAAAATAACAAAATTTTATCCTAACATAACATAAAAAATAAGTTCTTTGGAGTAAAATATCACAGTAAAACGTAATAATTTACTGATTTAAAGCAATAAATCAGTAATCAGTAAATCAAACCAACCTCATTCCCCTGCAGTCCCTACCCGTCCCACCCCCCTGTGATCTATTGAGCTATTGATTCAAGTCTATATTTCATGTATCATTTTGGAAAAACATAGCATAAAAATATGTTCTTTATATATCTAACCTACGAATATATTGCTTAACCAACAAAGTTTTGGCATCAATAAAGCTAACAAATCATAACGGCGACTAGGAATATAATGTACAATGACAAACTCTAACATACCTAGCGTATGAATAATCAGAAATAACATCCTGAAAATCCCTACTGAATCAAGGTAAACTACTAAACAGATACATACAATACTCGATAATGTACCAACTTTTTTCGAGCATGATTACTAACAGGTAAAGCCCGTATTATCTAACAATAATCCCTAACAAAGTGACCAATCTATCAAGAGCCACCATCTGGAAACTATGAATTTTACACTATCTTCAATGCAAAGTGTCCACTCGTTTTGAGTTTAATAACATCATTTGAACTGGGAAATAACGGTAAGACATTAGCAAAGTTCTTAGGGCAAACCTAACATTATCAAGCAAAAACTAACGCTATGTTCACGTTCTAACACATCATCGTCAGTAAACACAGTAATATCTTACAAAAACTCATCATTTCTCTAACAACATCCAGTGTTATTGTCCACATGTCATAGTAATAATTTAACGTAACCGTACTTAACTACAATAAACAGTTTTCATTAACCAAGAGTATCTAAAGCAACACATTACATTCGAGAGAAAACCCAGGGTGATGCGCCCCTTGAAAGGGTGTGAATCCTGCGAGGGGGATTCACACCGAAGGGGTGTAAGCGGGCTTTACCCCTCCGAAGGAGGGGTAAGGCCTCAGCCCGAAGGGCTGATGCCCAAGCCCGCTTACACCCCTTCCGGGTGATCCCCCTCGCAGGATTTCACACCCTTTCAAGGGGCGCATCCCCTGGGTTTTCTCTCGGAAGGTAATGTTTGCTTTAGATACTCTTGGTTTAGTGAAAACTGTTTATTCGTAAGTAAGGTACGTTATGTTAAATATGTTAAATATTACTATAACAATGTGGAAATAACACTGATTTGTTAGGGAAATGAGGAGTTTTTTGTAAGATATTACGTGTGTTAATCTAGACGGATGATGGTGTATAGAAAACGTGACATAGGTTAAGTTGTTGAAAACTGTTTTTAGGTTGCCCAGACTTTTGCTAATGTCTACGTTTATTCCCAGTTCAAATGATTGTATACTCAAAACGGAGTGACACTTTGTATGAAGATAGTGGTCAATTCATAGTTCAAGATGGTGGCTTCTTTGATAGATGGTCACTTTGTTAAGGGATTTGTTAGATAATACGGCTTTACTTGTTGCTAATATGCTCGAAAAGTGGGAACATATCGAGTATTGGTATGATCTGTTAGCTTAGTTTATCCTTGATCAGTAGGGAATTTTTTTCAGGATGTTAGCTGATTATCAATACGCTAGGTATGTTAGGTTTGCAATTGTACATTATATTCTAGTCGCCGTTATGATTTGTTAGCTTTATTGAAGCTAAAACTTTGTTGGTTAAGCAATATATTCGTGGTTAGTATACAAAATAAAGAACATATTTTTTATGTTATGTTTGTCCAAAGATGATACATGAATATAACAAGTTCATGTAGCTCAATAGATCACAGGCGGATGGTACGGGTAGGGGACTGCAGGATGGGTGGTTTGATTTACTGATTTACTGATTTATTGCTTTAAAGATCAGTAAATTATTACGTTTTTCTGTGATATTTTACTCCAAGAACTTATTTTTATGTTATGTAGGATAAAATTTTGTTATTTTTGTTATGTTTGTTAAAACTTTGTTATGTTTGCGATTATTGCAGCTGGGATTATGGATATTTAGACGAGGTTAGAATTGAATTTTTTTGTAAATGTTATCGAAGTGATGTAAAACATTTGTTACGTCAGCAATATAATCTTTGTCAGTATGATACTTAGACTGCTCTTTCTCAATAAAACTTTTGTTAAATATTGTTCTCTTTAATTGTATAATACCCAGTTATATTTCAAGATTATCTTGAAAAAGTCCGAATAGGGTATGGCGTTTTGACGAAGTGTTATGTATTTACTGTTGTTAAGTTTGGCGAAGAGTTTGTTAATGTTTAGTGGTTCATTCATGCATATGGTGTGTGGGTTGTCCATTGTTACATTATATCTAGTTTCAGGTTATGTATGTTTTAGCTTTATTATGTGGAAACTTTGTTACGTTAGCATACTTTCAACTGCTCTGTATGATAATTAAACAGGGTTATGATAAATTTTGTAAAATATTACTGTGTCAATGTAAATTAACGTTAATATGTTGGAGATATGTTTGGTAAAGTATGAATAGGTTACGTTTTGTATGCAATGTCAGTTACTTTACAAGTGTTTAAGTGTGGAACTTTTGTTAATGTTAACAGTTTATTCGTGCTTAAGTGTGTAGAGTTAGTCCGTTGTACATTATTTCTAGCTCTGGTGTGCTATGGTAGCTTTATTAATGTGAAAACAATGTTACGTTAGCACATATATATTCATTGGTTAGTATCCAAAGAACTTATCTTTGCTACTATGTTTATTGTTGTTGTTGTGTTGTTGTTGTTGTTGTTGTTTGTTGTGTTTGTTGTTTGTCTAACGAGAAAATATACCCTTTTGAACTGATATGGTCCATTCGTACGTCGTATTCTTGATCACTTACTTTTTATTGGATTGCAAGAAAGAGATTCATTACCTGTAAGGGATGTTTATACACTATTTTCCTTCAGTAGGATTAGTTTTTCGCTGTGTGATACGATGACATCTCCTGCATCTCTACGCTTGTTGTTGATATCTTCATGAGGAGTTTCGTTATTCCCCACGATGTGTCATTTATATTTTATCGTAAACCGACTGGCGACTGCTACATTGCTTGTATTCCAGTCAAGGGTCAAATATAATAAGTATTGCATCACTTTATGCAAATAGTTAAAGCGTAAAATCATTTTTCATGTTTAGAGTTGGTATTTTCTGAAAGGGGCCGGAGTCTAAAAAGAGATAAGTCTAAAAACTTTACTTTATTCGTATTTACTCGTTAGGTATTATGATGGTTTGGTATGGTTATGACACATTTTTTGATAAATGTTGCTGTGTCAATGTAATTAACGTTAATATGCTAGAGATATGCTTGAAAAAGTATGAACAGGTTACGTTTGTATGTAAAGTTAGTTACTTTACTATTATTAAGTGTGGAACTTTGTTAATGTAACAGTTTATTAGGGCGTAAGATGTGTTTAGTTGTTCGTTGCACATTATTCCTAATCATTATGATGCTATTGTTTTAGCTTAATTAATGTGAAGACATTGTTTATGGTTTTTAGAGTAATATTCGTTGATCAGTATAATTAACCAATGTTGTGAGAAATTTATAGTTTAAATGTTCCTGTGTCAGTTAAAATTAACGTTAATATGTGAGAGTTATGCTTGAAAAAGTAAGATTAGGTTACGTTTTGCATAGCCATGTTGTCTTTAACTGGTTTTGAGTGTGAACTTTGTATATGTTAACAGTTATTTGCTGTGTAAGTTGTGATAGGTTTGTCTTGTGCATTATTTTCTTAGTTCATGTTAACGCTATGTTACTTTACATTGATGTGGAAAGGCTTTGTTACGTTCAGCATCCCTTTCGCAGCTCTTGTATGATAATTAACAATGTTGTGAGAAATTTTAGTTAAATGTTACCGTGTTAGTGTAAGATTAACGTTAATATGTTAGAGTTATGCTTGAAAAAAGTAAGAAGAATAAGTTACGTTTTTGCATACCATGTTAGTTGCTTTACTGGTGTTAAGTATGGAACTTTGTTAATGTAACAGTTTATTCTGCTTAAGATGTGCTAGGTTTTTCTTTGTGCATTATTTTCTTAGTTCATGATGCTAAGTTAGCTTATTAATGTGGAAACTTGTTACGTTAGCATATGCTTTCGCTGGTCTGTATGATAATTAACCAATGTTGTGAGGAAATTTTAGTTAAATGTTATCTGTGTTAGTGAAGATTAAACGTAAATTGTGAGTTGTATGCTTGAAAAAAGTAATGATAGTTACGTTTTGCATACCATGTTTGTTGCTTTATCTGTGTTTAAGTGTGGAAACTTTGTTAATGTTTGACTGCTTTATTTTCTGCTTAGATGTGTTATGTTTGTCTTTGTGCATTATTTTTCTTAGTTCAGTTGATGCTTATTTTAGCTTTATTAATGTGGAATACTTTATTATGTTAGCATACTTCCGCTGATCTGTAGGATAATTAACCAATGTTGTGATAAATTTTTGCTAATGTTACTATGTTAGTGTACAATTAGCGTTAATATGTTAGAGTTATGCTTGGAAAAAGTAAGATTAGGTTAAGTTTTGCATACCATGTGTAGTTGTTTTAATTTGGTGTTAAGTTGGAACTTTGTTAATGTTAACAGTTTGTTCGTGCTTAAGGTATGTGGTTATGTTGGTCTTTGGCATTATTTTCTTAGTTTAGATGAATGCTATGTTAACTTTATTAATGTGAAAACTTTATATGTTAGGCATCCTTTCGGCTGGTTGTATGAATAATTAACCAATGTTGTTGATAAATTTTTGCTAAAATGTTACTGTGTCAGTGTAAGATTAACGTTAATATGTTAGAGGTACGAAACCAAACAAGAATCAATAGGTATTGCGTAATGTTTGAAACGAACCAAACAAGAATCATAGGTATTGCGTAATATTTCGAAAAGTGGGAGGAGTTTTAACAATTTCTCCTCGACTTGTATTTGATAACTCTAGTGAAACAGGACCCACATCAGCTTCGTACATGTTCGTTCTGTGATTGCATTGTTAGTTTTACTTTAGTGTTTGGTTAGTATGAAACTTGTTAATGTAGTCATTGTATTTCGGTCATAAGGTATGTTAGTTTTGTCATTGTACATTATATTCCCTAGTTCAGGATATTGGATATGTTAGCTTATTGATGTGAAAAAGCTTTGGTACGTCAGCATATTATTTTGTTGGCGAGTTTGTTATGAATAATTTTTGTTTAAATGTTTACTAATGTAATCGTAATAAATAATAGTGATATGTTGAGATCTTTTTGACAAAAAAAAAGAGTGGATATGGGTACGGGCTGTAAGTCAAAAACGTCAGTTACTTTCCTGATGCCAAGTATGAATGTTTGTTAGGTTTGACGTTATACATTATAATTCTTGCATCAGTTTATGTTATGTTAGCTTTATTGAATGTGAAGAACTTTGTTATTTTACTGTTTTTAACTGTTTTAGTTTATTAAAAAGTAAATTTTTTACGTTATAAACATAAAAAGAATAAATTTTTTTATAAAAACAAAAAGTTTTTAAAGAAATAAAGTTAAAAATTAAAAGTTATTAAAAAAAGTAAAAACAACACTAAAAAGTTTGAAAGGAAATAAAATTAAAAATAGCTGAAAAACTTTTTTAAACAAAAAGTTTAAAGAATAAAGTTAAAATAAAAAAGTTTTAAACAAAAAGGAAAAAGATGTGAAAGGCTACTTTCTATATGTTTTTTGCTAAGTTACTTTACTGGTTGTTAAGCATTTGAACTTTGTTTCAAATGTAGTCTTTTATATCGTGTTTAAAGGTATGTTGGGGTTGATGTTATAACATTCTCTTACATCAGGTTATGTTATGTTAGCTTTATTGATGGAAAACTTGTTATGTCAGCATATATTCGAGGTTAGTATATAAAAGAACATATTTTTTTATGCTATGTTTTTATCCAAATGATACTACGAAATAGACCTGAGTCAACAGATCAATAGATCATACCCCCAATAGATCAGGTTGGGACGGGTTTAGGGGTGCTTGGATGGGGTTATTATTTGATCCCAACAACGTTTTAGGGTATGTAAAAACACAAGTATTTTTTACGTTATAACATAAAAAATAAAAAGTTTTAGTAAAAACAAAAAGTTTAAGAAGATTAAAGTTAAAAATTAAAGTTTTAAAAAAACAAAACACTAAAATGTTTTAAAGAACATAATTTTACAAATAGCTAAAAGTTTTTTGAAACAAAAAGTTTTAAAAAGAAATAAAGTTTAAAATAAATAAAGTTTTTAAAACAAAAAGAAAAAAAAAGATGTGAAAGGCAAACGTTCTATATGTTTTTGCTAGTTACTTCACTGTTGTTAAGTATTAATTTGTGTAGATGTTAGCTGTTTATTCGTGGGTTTAAGGTATGTTAGGTTTTTCCGGTGTAATGTTATATTTCTGGTTCAGACATGATATGTTA